>JACXGI010014055.1:0-19715 GCA_016801175.1 Esox masquinongy | reverse complement strand
GCCTGCTCCCTGACTGTACTGTTGCCGCCAGTCCGTGTACCGACTCTCTGCCCGTCCCTGACCACTCTGCCTATCGCTCGTCTGCCCCTTCGCCGCCGTTACGTTAAACGCCTTACCTCCCGTCCCCGTCCACACTACCTGCCCTTTTCCCACTCGCTCCCAGTCCGCGATTGGATCCTCACCCGTGCCCCTGACAAATGTTTTGATGCAGAAAACATTTTCTACATCAAAACCAAGTTAACTTTCCCTTTTTTTCAAACAAACAATCAATCAATCAAATTTATTTAGAAAGCCCTTTTGTTACAAAGTGCTTTTAGCAGTTGTTACAAAGTGCTTTTACAAAACACCCGGCCTTAAACCCCAAGGAGCAAACAACAGTAGTGTTGTATTTCAGTGGCTAGGAAAAAGAAGGCCGAGATTTAGGAAGAAACCTAGAGAGGACCCAGGCTCAGAGGGGTGGCCAGTCCTCTTCTGGCTGTGCTGGGTGAACATATTAAGAGTAGAAATTGTAATAATTACTAAATGCTTGTGAGCTGAGTCCAGAGTCTATTTAAACTTAGCCCAGGTCGGAAGCATGACCAGATGGACAAGGACAGGGAAAACACAAGGGAGGGGGGAGGTGTCAGCACAGTGGCAGCTGAAATCGTCAGGTATCGTCTTGATCTGCAACACGACCAGGAGGACTTTGGACAGGGACAGCAACGGGTCTTTCAAGCCTGGTACTCCTCAGGTGTGGGCCAAGACCTCATGTCCTCCTAGGTTAAAACGGCAGGAGACAGGGAAAATTTAGAAAATGCATTCCTTAGATCTACAGGGATTTATAGATCTACAGGGTGGAGAACAAGAACTAACCCTACTCCCCCAGCACAATAGTATAGCAGCGTAAGACCTTGGGGCTGAGACAGGGGGGTCCAGTGACACTGTGGCCCTATCCGAGGGAGGCCCCGGACAGGGCCCAACAGGCAGGAAATTAATCCACCCACATTGCCAAGCATCAAACAAAGGGACACCCACCAACCGCAACCACCCTGAAAGAGGGCCGAGTATTGCCAGCAGAGTACAGCCCAATTGCACAAGTGCGCAACAGAGAGACAACAACAAGCCAGTGACTCCGCCCCCGAATGGCACTGGAGGGAGGGCATCCCAGTGGCGATGAGAGCCCACCTGGCAAGACAGCAAGGGTGGACAGTATCAAGCCTTTCTGGTCACCTTCACGCCCCTGGGCCAGACTACACTTAATCATAGACCATGCTGTAGAGATGAGTCTTTAGTAGACATTTTAAAGTTTGCACTGAGTTTGCATTTCTAACCTTAATTGGCAAATCATTCCACAGTAGTGGAGCTCTATGAGAGAAGGCCCTGCCTCCGGCTGTTTGTTTAGAAATTCTAGGTACAATTAAAAGGCCTGCATCTTGCGATCTAAGGTTACCTGTAGGTATGTATGGCTGGATCATTTCAGCGAGGTAAATAGGAGCAAGTCCATGTATTGATTTATAGGTTAACAATAAAACCTTAAAATCAGCCCTAACCCTAACAGGCAGCCAGTGTAAAGTGGCTAGTTCTGGAGTAATGTGTTCAAATTTTTTTGTTCTTGTTAGGATTCTAGCCGCCGTGTGCAGCACTAATTGAAGTTTATTTATTGATTTATCAGGGTAACCGGAATGAAGAGCATTGCAGTAATCTAATCTAGAAGTAACAAAAGCATGGATTTGTTTTTCTGCATCAGTTTTTGATAGAAAGTTTCTGATTTTTGCAATGTTTCGAAGATGAAAATAAGCAACTCTTGAGACATGTTTTATATGTTCATCAAAGGAAAGGTCAGGGTCAAGGGTAACACCGAGGTTTCTTACAGTTTTTTGGGATATGACCATGCAGCCGTCGAGGTTCACAGTGAGATCTGCCAACAAAGCTCTCTGAAAGGCATGCTTCCAAAGTAGCTAATTTTGGGGCTTCTCCATGCTTCATTGAAATATATAACTGTGTGTCATCAGCATAACAGTGAACATTGACATTGTGATTCCGGATTACATCACCCAGAGGCAGCATATATAGTGAGAACAATAATGTGCCCACTCTGCTTCGTAACCTCTGACTGTTTCATCCTAACGTCGTTGGTGCCAACGTGAATCACAATATCTCTGTACTCTCTATACTTGCCAGTTTTAGACTTCACTAGCACCAACCCCAGATTTGCGGCTATGTCGGTGGCTCTGCCCCCCGGTAAACAGTGTACGATCGCCGGCTGATTCTTTAGTCTAATACTGCGGGTAATGGTGACGGGTAATGGTAAAGTTTTCAGTTTTTCCGGGCCATTGGTAAAAAATGCCTGCCGATCATTCCCCTCCGAAGACGGCTGAGAAAGTTCTTGCCCGGCAGGAGAAGCTGTGCCGGGGGGCTAACAACACTATTGTTACTTCCTGGTGGCACAGACAGTGTTTTTTCCTTTTCTACACTAACATAATCCTTGCCTGGCATTGCGTCTGAAGCCGAGCCTCTAACTCTGCTATCTTTACCTGAAGACGATAGTTCTCCTCTACATTGAAATTACAACAACTACAATGGGGCAAAACAGGTGTTCAGGGTGAATTGAGGGGGAATTGCCGCCTCAGGTAGATAGTCGTGCCCCCTCAGTAGTTTTTCCCCATATACACAGCCGATCGTATATGAATTCGACCCGGTCCGATTGTCATAGTCAACACCATACGATCATCATAGATCAACGCTTATCGATCGGCTTTACATGCACATATACGTTTCTGAATTTTTCGTTTTGGTGGGGGGGTTGCGCAGTGATTAGACATTTATACAAAATGCACCCTCAGTCATGTCATCCTGGCACCTGCCCTGCCTAATTGAAGTAGCTGTTTAGTACAATCATGATTTTGCATATCAGTGCATGAATGACTGCCTGACACAATTTATTATTATACGCCGCTCAAAAAAATTAAGGGAACACATAATCATCACAGTATAACACCAAGTAAATTAAACTTCATGGGATATAAATCTGTCCTGTTAGGAAGCATAAGCGATTGTGAATCATTGTCACCTGTTTTGGCGAAAATGAAAATGAAAACAGGTACAGTGGAGAGGCAACAGCAAGACAACGCCCAAAAAGGGAATGGTTTTGCAGGTGGTGGCCACAGACAATTGCTCTCTCCTTATCCTTCCTGACTGATTCTTCTCTAGTTTTGCTAGTGTCCTTGTCACTACTGGTAGCATGAGGCGGTACCTACAGCCCATACAGGTTGCATAGGTAATCCAGCTCCTCTTGGATGGCGCATCAATACGTGCCATCAAAGGAATGTTTGCTGTCTCCCAGTACAGTCTCAAGAACATAGAGGAGATACCAGGAGATTACACAAGGAGTGCTGGACAGGGCCATAGAAGGGCATCAACCCAGCTGCAGGACCGGTATCTGCTCCTTTGTGCGAGGAGGAACAGGAGGAGCACTGCCAGAGCCCTACAAAATGACCTCCAGTGGGCTACTGGTGTGCATGTTTCTGACCACATTGTCAGAAACAGACTCCATGAGGGTGGCATGAGGGCCTGGCATCCTCTAGTGGAACCTGTGTTCACAGCCCAAGCACTATGCAGCTCGATTGGCATTCGCCAGAGAACACCAGAATTGGCAGGTCCACCATTGGCGCCCCGTTCTCTTCACAGATGACAGCAGGTTCACACTGAGCACGTATGACAGATGTCAAAGAGTCTGGAGATGCAGTGGTGAACGTTATGCTGCCTGCAAGATCATCCAGCATGAGTGGTTTG
Source organism: Esox masquinongy (assembly GCA_016801175.1). Lineage (NCBI taxonomy): Eukaryota > Metazoa > Chordata > Actinopteri > Esociformes > Esocidae > Esox > Esox masquinongy. Next base: position 15,944 of record JACXGI010014055.1, on the reverse strand, counting down.
GCAGTGGGTGAGTGATGGTCTGGAGAGGCATATCCTTGGAGGGTCACACAGACCTCCACGTGCTAGCCAATGGTACCCTGACTGCTGTCAGGTACCGGGATGAAATCCTCAGACTCATCGTCAGACCTTACGCTGGTGCAATAAGCCCTGGGTGCAGGACAATGGTGCAGGACAATGCCCGGCCTCATGTGGCCAGAGTATGTAGGCAGTTCCTGGATGACGAAGGCAATGATGCCATTGACTGGCCCTCACGTTCCCCAGACCTGAATCCAATTGAGAACCTCTGGGATGTTATGTATCAGTCCATCCGATGCAGCCAAGTAGCGCCACAGACTGTCCAGGAGTTCACTGATGCCTTGATCCAGGTCTGGGAGGAGATCCCCCTGGACATCATCCGCCATGCCCAGATGTTGTCGGGAGTGCATACAGGCATGTGGGGGCCATAAACACTACAGAGTCACAATATGAGCTGTCGTGATGAAATTCATGCAAGTTGGAACAGCCTGTGATTTCAATTGTTTACTTTGATTTTTGGTGTGAGTTTGAATCCAACCCTCAATCGGAGGTTTTGGTGGTTTTGGTTTCCATTGACCGTTGTTATGTTCAAGTCAAGTTCAAGTTCAGTTCACTTTGTTTTCAACGAGTTACACAATATCCAGTAAAGATTTTGATCTTTAATAAATGTCCTTCATCTAGACTCGATCTGTGATTTAAGTGTTCCCTTAATTTTTTTGAGCAGTGTATTTATGATTAACAATCAAATGATTAATTACTTAGAAACTAGTTGCTATGAATAAAGGTGCCTTTAGTTGTCTTCTTATGAATGACAGGCCCTTCATTACCAAACACCACGTAACTAAATTAGGATACAATTATGAGTCATTAGCGAACTGTTAGTTAAACATTAAACTGTTGGTTACTTTAAAACTAACCTTAATCTGAGTAATCACAGGGATGTGTGAATATTCAGTCTTTTAACCTGTTGCATATGTCAGATTTATCCCATGACTCGTTAGGCAGAGAAAAGCTGTTGCTATGAAACATTTTCTACTTAATCAACTGAGTCAGTGTACTGGTGAACGGATAGATCAAATAGGCCGATAGATGGAAGGTTTGCGAAGTGATTTCATGCTCACTTGTAAAAGTATTTTAGTTTTTTTAAAATACAAAAATACAGTAGTTTATTTTGATACATGGTGTGGCTGCTGTATTTTGTATTTTATTTTGATACATTTGATGTATCTTTGCCCATCTCTGACCATTGACAGGTGAAGTGAATAACACTGATAATCTCTTTATCATGGCACCTGTCAGTGGGTGGGATATATTAGGCAGCAAGTGAACATTCTGTTCTCAAAGTTGATGTGTTAGAAGCAGGATAAATGGGCAAGCGTAAGTATCTGAGCGAATTTGACCAAATTGTGATGGCTCGATGACTTGGTCAGAGCATCTCCAAAACTGCAGCCCCTGTGGGGTGTTCCCGGTTTGCAGTGGTCAGTACCTATCAAAAGTGGTCCAAGGAAGGAAAAGCGGTGAACCGGCGACAGGGTCATGGGCGGCTAAGTCTCATTGATGTACGTGGTGAGCGAAGACTGGCCTGTGTGGTCCGATCCAACAGATGAGCTATTTTAGCTCAAATTTCTGAAAAATGTAATGCTGGTACTGATAGAAAGGTGTCAGAACACACAGTGCATCACAGTTTGTTGCGTGTGGGGCTGTGCAGCCGCAGACCCGTCAGGGTGCCCATGCTGACCCATGCCCACTGCCGAAATCGCCTACAATGGGCACGTGAGCATCAGAACTGGGCCACGGAGCAATGTAAGAAGGTGGCCTGGTCTGAGGAATCACGTTTTCTTTTACATCACATGGATGGCCGGGTGCATGTGCATCGCTTACCTGGAGAACACATGGCACCAGGATGCACTATGGGAAGAAGGCAAGCCGGCGGAGGCAGTGTGATGCTTTGGGCAATGCTCTGCTGGGAAACCTTTGGTCCTGCCATTCATGCGGATGTTACTTTTACATGTACCACCTACCTGTGCAATGTTGCAGACCATGTGTATCCTTTCATGGCAACGGTATTCCCTGATGGCATTGGCCTCTTTTAGCAGGATAATACACCCTGCCACAAAGCAAAACTGGTTCAGGAATGGTTTGAGGAACACAACAACGAGTTTAAGGTTTTGACTTGGCCTCCAAATTCCCCAGATCTCAATCCTATTGAGCATCTGTGGGATGTGCTGGACAAACAAGTCCGATCCATGGAGGCCCCACCTCGCAACTTACAGGACTTAAAGGATCTGCTGCTAACTTCTTGGTGCCAGAAACCACAACCCACCTTTAGAGGTCTAGTGGAGTCCATGCCTAGTCGGGTCAGGGCTGTTTTGGCGGCAAAAGGGGGACCTACACAATATTAGGCCGGTGGCCATTTTATGTCTGATCAGTGTACATTTTAAGTAATACATTTATTAACATATATTTTATGTATAACTGCCTTAGTTATTATTAACAAAGACAAATACATTATTATAAAGACCTATGATTCATGTTTGTTAATATTTACTAAATCATTAACTAATGTCAATTAATGCACCCATATTGTAAAGTGTTAACAATTAACATTATAGCTTTTATTTAAATTACATAAAATCAGACATTATTTTGCTAATTCTGTCATTGTCTTATATTTTACAAACTCATTGTAGCTAATTGGCTAACAACAGCAAGAACCCTTGAGCTAACTAACTGATAGCTAAAAGGACCGAACATTATAATTATGATATAATATAACCTTGTATTTGTAGCCGTTTAACAGAAGACTACAGTAATACACGTTATTAATACATGATAAAACAAATACTAAGTAATGAATTGTGTATGATTTTTGGCATTTGTAGGTCCATTCTATCCATAAGTCTACTAGTTAAAGCAGGTTTAATATAAACTTAATCTGTTCATTCTGTGTAAGTAGGAAAGCCATTTAAAACTTTTTGCCTTCTAATTTGACATTTCTTTAGCCCGATTAAGACCAAGGATTCAAACCAATAACCTTCCAGCCACACATCCATTCCATAATAATTTTCTTTTTTACAGATGGAGCCATGATAGCAGTGAGTCACCACCATATCTGAAGTCCAACGTGCCTCTAAAAGGAGTAATGGTGCCGCCAAGAATTGAAAAGTGCAAATTATTTTTGGATTCCAAATAAAAAAATACTTAATTCATCTTTATTATTAGCTAATTTGCCTTTGCATATACCATAATTTTAGAAGCATGAGTGAAAACATTTACAAAAACCATCCCGGAAATCTTTCAGGAACATTCAGAGAACCTTTAGGAAACATTCAGCAAACATTCCCAGAACGTTCCCAACCTTGTTACATTCAGAGAACAATCACCGAAAGTTCTTACAACATCCCTAGCTCTGTAACCTTAAACGAACATTCACAGAATGTTAATTCTTCGTAAGGGTCAACTACTGTAAACAGCCAAGCACAGAGGGGAAAAGTAGCATATTTCCAGTCAGTGTAAGTGATTCTTTTTGGAGTAATACCTCCATGATATCCTCCAGATTGAGGCATTGCAATATGCAATCCAGGGACTGCAATTTGCAGTGGAAGGATATGTTCACAATATTCATATAAATAAGGAAGGGGACGCAATAATTGAAACAAGCATACAGACCTCAATCAAAGAATGAGAAACCCCCACCTCAAATGCAAGCACAGTCTTTGTAGACCAGTCATGCTTTTGCGCAGCTGGGTACGTTCTGTTTATATAGCTATTATTGAACTCTTTTTTCAGTCAACATCATCCTATCAACTTCAGCAGAAAGTCACCTGTTAAAGTTAAGGCGACGAGTGCCCGACGTAAGAAGCTAATATTAGAGGTAGCTAGCATAGTAGTAATAGCATAGTAGTAATAGCAAGTTAGTCGTATTAATGGTCACGTTAGCACAAATAACTATAACATCAGCATTGGATAAAATTGTTGTCCTATGAATAATCATGTATAAATATTGACTGAAGCATTTCACAACCCAAGATAAATCACTGTAAATGACTCCCCCCTCTAAACTTTTCGGGTACCTGCTGTTGGATTAGCAGCAGGTGCCATAGCGAAACCACACCGTTTCACCATTTTGAGCCTTAATGACCAAAGCTTGACGGACCATCTTCAAGTAGTGACCGGTTGCTGAGGTAGGATTGGACAAGGACCATTTGGGGGAGGGGTTTTGCGAAAGGTCAATTCTCTGGGCAAATGCACACAGCGCTATAAAGTTTATACACGGTGCGGGTTATAAATGGGGAATTATGGTAGGCCTCCTTGAATGCATGGTTTAATTGATACTGTGAGATTTGATAGTTTTTTTAAACATGACTAGAGAGAGACTATCAAAAAATACAGAAAAGTGATTGTTTTTTAATGAGTTGAGCATTTTGTTATTTTTTCTCAGTAGTTTACTGAGTAAGAGCATGGAACTTGTAAGGCCAGGATTGTGGGTCCCATTCCCACAGGGGTGCAGACTGAAAACGTTACTACTGAAAAAAGGTGACCGCTATGATCCGTCTCAAACAAGGGATGGAGAGCGAGGGACAGTCAGAGGATACTCCCTTCTTCTTGCTAAGACTGACTAGATGCAAGCCTAATTTGTCCAGAGAAATGTTAAAAAGAAAATAATTTAAATGCATGCTCATTCAGCTGTGCCTTAGAACTTACAACAAATAACCTATTACCGGTGTGAATTCACTCAAGTTTCAAAATATAGATGCACAGTAAAATTGTTTGAAACTAACATCTTTGACAGGACAATTCAAAAATTGCTGAAGAGTGGTGATAATTACTTACTGCACACATCTCATTGCTATAAATGCTATTGAATGTCCAGGCTCACAGTTTTTTATTTTTGAAAAAATAAATGGCACATCTCTACCTACATTTTGGTAAAGATACATAACATTTAATGATCATATCTAGATTGTCTGTTGTTAACCTTTTTCATTTCAGTTTTAGCAATCTTGCCAAACTTATAAAACTTGCTAAAATCCTTTTGGTTGAAGAATTGTTCTGAATTCAAAAGAACCTGAAAACAATCTTGTCGAGCTTATTACTTCACAGTTTCCAATTGCCAATGACCATGTGAAGCCCAGAATAATAATTTGATCAAAATGTCTGTTATAATTCAAAGACCATTTTTGATTGTGCAGCAGCACAAAGACGCCTTTAAATCTCTATTATCATAGCCTGGGTTTCTGTATAACCAATTGCAATTGGACTGTAAAATGGATTTTTGTCTTGTATTGGCACCGCAGATTGAACCTATTGTTTTCATTTCTCTCATCTTTCAGGAGGATTTCTTGCTTCCCAGAATATTGCCCCTAACGAAGCAACATAAAATGTTATACTTTATTGTGGTTTTTGTGGGAAAAGCTCTGTGGTACTTGATTACCCAGCCATATTCATCATGGTCATTCCAAAAGAGGTTTGAATGTCAAACACAAAATCCTGACAAAATGTCTTTATTTGCATTCATCTGTCATAGTGATTCCTGGATGGGCATGAAGCTCTTTTCAAAAGGTTAACATCTGGTTTTGGCACACAGGTTTTATGTAGGAGTGCAAAGCCCAATAATAGGAAAGGGCTGGGGCCTGCCAAAATTGTTCCAAATTTGGATGTACCTCTCAGGACATTTGTGTTCTGAGAGAAGGACCTGAACTCCTGAACCTGAATCTGCTTTGAGTACAATGACCTTTCCCTGATCTTTGCCTCATAGTTGTAAAAGTCCATACTAACTTTCGAACAATTACTGCCAGTTATTAGCTGTTTTTAGAAATTCTTGCTTGATATAGGATTTCAGCTGCTCAACAGTTCGGGGCCTCCTTTGTTGTATTTTTTATTTCATAATATCCCAAATGTTTTCAATAGGGGACAGTTCTGGACTGCAGGCAGGCCAGTTTAGCACACAGACTCTTTTACTTTGGAGCCATGCTGTTGGAATACGTCCAGAATGTGGTTTGGCATTGTCTTGCTGAAATAAGCAAGGCCTTCCCTGAAAATTACATCGTCTGGATGGCAGCATATGTTACTCCAGAACCTGTACATATTGGTCAGCATCAATGGTGCCTTCACAGATGTGCAAGTCACCCATGACATGTGCACAAATTACACAATGTACAGTAAAGATGTTGTTCTTTAATACGTTTCCTTCATCAAGACCCGGTGTCATTTAATTGTATCCTTAATTTTTTTGAGCAGTGTATTTTTCAAGAAACAATAAAATGTCTCATTTTCAACATTTGATATGTTGTGTTTGCACAATGTTCTATTGAATATAGGGTTTAAATGATTTGCACATCAATGCACTATTTTTCTCTACATTTTATGCAGCATCCCAACTTTTTTAGAAACAGGGTTGAATATGCATGAGTACAAATAACTACATCCCAATCTGCCATTTAAGTAATGTTTTTGAAAAGGAAGGTTATTACTCCAGCCACTAAAATATAGACTTTTTCAGCAAACAAGGTTTGACATACCTGTCTCCCACCCCAACTCTCTTTCTCTCCCCACCTCTGTTTTGTGTTTTCCAATTGTACATACAACTCAGTCTTGTGGCAGCAACTCCAATGGGTTTGAGAGAGTTGAAGATTGTGTCATGACTTCCTACCCCTACACTGAATGCTAGTATTTTAGCCTAGCGTTACATCATCAAAATAGTCATCTAGAAGTCGGACGTGATGTATTGTTCTTATGTAATATTTACATAACATATGTTCTCTTGTAATAGAATTCCTATGCAAGTTAGGCTCTAGTCAGGGATATCAAATCAGGCTGACAGAAAAGTTGACCATGTGAAGTTTACAATCAAAAGGGGGGATTGCATTTTTGGTTTTTAGTTGCTGTTTAAAACCAGAGATTTCAGCCTGTCTTCACTTAAACAATAGATCAGGTGAGCAAGAAGATTGGGTCAGACAATCTGATCAAAGTTTGTTAGAGCGGTGGGATCCTTATTACTCAGGTTATGACTGTGTTAAAAGAAACCGATTCACCAAGATAAGTGACATGGTTTTTTAGCCTTTAATCATCTTGCGTGGTTTAGCCACCTGTGCCAGGGACATGACACTGTATTGCTGAGCCGAGATATATTTGGCAAACCTAAACAAAGCAAAGTGGGAGGAAAACCTAGATAAATAAGCATTTAATCTAGAAAGTGTTTCCATTCTACAATAAATCACAGTATGAAGTATTTCCGAGGTTTGGCTTGATTCAAGTTAAAGAACAGCATGCAATAAATAAAGAATGATTGATCTGAATAAGCTGATACAAACAAAAAGGATTAGATAACATGGCTACACTGACTCCAACAATGTGCATTTCATTATTGTACTCTGGAAACAATATTCTCCATACTAGACTTGCTGAGAAAGGTTTTAATCTGTTTTGTGTGTAGAAGATTAAGTGGAAGGGATGGTAAAACTGCAACTTTGCAAGGGATAGAATTCATTAGTGGAACTTCAGTAAACTGTTACAAGGTTGTGTTAAACATGTTTTAAAATAAACACTAATGCCCAAACCAGAGTTACAAAGACCGTGATGCAGACCTCAGTACAAACAATGGCAACTTATCAGCCCTAAAACCTATCAGCATTTTTACTTTATTTTTGCAACAGAGCTGCAGTACTAAACAAAAACAGCTTAGACCATTGAGAAATTATGCTGGTTTAAGCATCTGTCAATAAGTTCTGTTTAAAAAAAAAAGCTGTCTGAAGCTAAAAATGTTGCTGACATTTTTTTTAATGTATTTACTTAATTAAATTTCCTGAACAAAATGACCATTAAGATCAGATTCTTATTTACAATAGCGACCTGTCAGGAGACAAAGTGTATTTGCATTATAAACAACAAATTATGATCACCGTTCTGTTTTTGATTTCAGACATTTATTTGATAGATTTCAATTGTAAATAGGACAGGATGGGAAAAATGGATGACATCACAGCAGGAATGGACTTCATGAATGGACATGCAAATCCTAGATACAGATAGGTAAACTGATGCAGTATTGCTAATTTATATTATTGTTCTATTTTTTCAGTAATGTTGGAGAAACATATAATTGTGCTATCTATTTATGATGAGAACAACCAGTAGGTGTAGGGCAGGGGTGTCCAAACCATTCCACAGAGGGCCGTGTTTCTGCAGGTTTTCGCTCTCTCCTTGTACTTCATTGACTAATTAGGTTACTAATTGGTTTGTTTCTACCCTCACCTGGTTGTTTAGGTGTGAACTGGGAACCAGTTTATAGGAAAAACCAAAAACCCGTACAGACACGGCCCTCCGTGGAATGGTTTGGACACCCCTGGTGTAGAGGGAAGTGATCAGGGATAGATTGTGCGGATAGTAGTCGTGGGAACTTGTTTTAATGTTATATAGTGTGACTTGCTAGTCAGGACGTGTCAGAAGAGAGGAGTAGAGTTGACTACAGTTATAGGTGCTATGAGTGCTGTGAGCAGGGTCTGTCTCAACAAATATCATCCGAGGTAATGCTGAAGCTTACATTGACACCCAGTATTTCTTGTTGTTTGGCTGGCACTCAATGATGGCTTACGGAAAGAAGAACAAAACTATATAGTGTCTCGGTTGCAATAATATCACCAACCACTTTTATTATGATGCCAGCCTGTAGGATTTTGATCCACAATCCTGACCTTGCAAGCGCCTGATCCACCAACGGAGTTACACTGTGACCACCCCTCCAGCCTCCAACTGAGTTATAAGGTGCACCCCTCCAACCTCACATTGCTTGCCCCACTCCACTTGGAGAAAAACTTCTTCAGGATTCTGGGCCAGGTCTTTGATGTCTTTATCCGCATTCATAACATCCTTCATATTCAATGCTCCTTTTCCCATAGGCTGTTTGTTATTCTAGTCAAAGATGTCTCTTTCGGTTTCAGGATTGCACGTCCTTCATCTTCCTCACTTACTCTGCTCCCAAGGTCTCGTCTCCCAGTGCGGGTGGAAGTCATAATGAAGGCAACATTTTAATGAGATGTCTTTATATTCTCTACATGGGCCCTCTGCATATCAATTAACTATTATTCTTTTCAGAGCCCTTGGTGTTTATGATTTTAAATATTGTACTGTATTGTTTTGCATTGTATTTTTACTATTCCTCATTACTATTGTTGAGTATCACTCATGCTAATGCTTTGTATATACATGTAATTAGACTTGAATGTAGCATGCCTGTTTGGGGTGTCCAGTTGGCCTAGTGGTTAAGGCATCTGACTAGTTTTTGAAAGTCCCTGTTTCTAATCCCACAACTGCCAACACAAACTCTACTCTAGTAGAAGCTATAAATGATGATTGTGCAAATAAGCTTGATAAAACAAAAAAGTGACTAAATGTTCTCTTACAATCCATCTCACTTTTTTGACATAGCTTCCAAAAACACTCCTATCACACCTGATTCATGATGTTACTCGTGCAATTAAATAATACACCAATAAAGTAACTTACCACGTAGAAATATGCCAACCTCAACAAACAATTGAAACACTTTACTGTAGGTGGTGATATTGATTTAAAGTGTAAAAGGTTGGTTTAAAGTGTCCTTTATTGGAGATTATCAAGTGAAGGATCATCTTCCTCTAAGGGTGCTGTTAAAATTTGTTTTGAATTCCGCATTTAGCAATCATACAGAAGGTATGGTGTTGCACTCTTGAATGCATCAACGCTATTTCCTCATGCTCCTAAAACATTTTTGTTAATTGCAAGACAGACAAAGTATATAAATTAATGTATAAAATAGGATATCCTCATTTATCAAGAACTCAGCCAGTAACACTATACTTGAAAACAATACTAAGGTATTCAGTTTTAAATATACAAAAGCAACAAAATTAAAACAATAAATCATTTAAAATTCTATATGCTTGTAATTAACAAACTGGATGGAACAAACTATCTTCAGCTTTTCTGTATTCTCAAATGACTAATAGATTTTGAACAGGTTTGAATCGTAATTTGAACTTGATTGATTCCCTTAGTCTTACAAGGTGTCCATATTAAGATTTGTTTATTTTAGAACATATCAGTACATCTGTCATTATGTCATTCTTATTAATCGTTTCATCAGTCTCCTCAATAGTTGTGTCATTCTTATCAGTCATTCACTCACACTCATTTGCTCCTCTTATCTGGAGTTTCACCCAACCTATAGATTCCAGGGACAAAGTTTGATGCCGAAATGCCCTGCTGGTCAGACTACCAACCAGACACGTGCTGATCTTAGGTAACCAATGTAGTCTACATCAGGCATGCAAATAGCATGGTAACAGCTGAGGACAGCATGAAGGCTGTCATGGATAAATCTCTACAACATTTTGAACAATGATAGTAATTTCAGTAATCACATAATAGGCATGACATAAAGAGTGATCCCACAATACTTGTTTAGCTTACTCATCCACCTGAGAGTTCCTAACAGAGAACCTAGGATGGGTTATGCCCTGCTTCCTGTATTAAGGCTAATGTATACCAGCAGTGCATAGCATTTGACCACATTAATGACTACTTCACCCAGGATATTTTGCAATTTAAAGGGGCACTTCACCTTGGTGAGACCTTAGGTGGTGTGTATCATGTCTAAGAGATTTCTAGGGCAGTGAGATTTCTTTCACATTGAATTGGCATGAAGTAGCAAGATTTTGTTTTGGCACCACAAAAACACCACAGTATTACATATCATAGTGTGTACTGAGCGATGTCTGAAAAAGATTTTGAAAAAGGCCCCAGGTTCAAAAACCTGGTTTAAAAACCTTTTTTTCAGATTATCTAGCATAATTCTGGACTGTAGACAAATATTTTTTTGGAATTATAGTTTTGAGGTTATGGAAGTGAATGGGACAACCGATATTGCGTTAAAAATATATGATATATTCAGTTTTCCAAAACGGGAAGATCAGGGTATATTGATATAGGTCTCCCTATGTTCTCCAAAAACAATTTGTGCCAAAACGAGCATTGTTTCAATGGTTATTGAGGTTTATTCTTTCTAGAAAATGTATAAGCAGCTGCCACACGGATTAATCTTTCTGCGAGGAGGATTTATTCGGCAACCGGCTTTGTTTGCAAAACTGTAGCCCATGTTAGATAGTATAGACTACTAGCTCAAAGACAAATGCCAACAAGTTGTATTAGCTGCTGGTAAACCAACGCGAATCTGTCTGCGAGGAGGCTTTACCCAGCAACCGGCTATGTTTACAAAACTGAAGCTCACGTTAGGAGTGGGATTTATTACTACCTTGATGTATCGAGAACCTTGATGTGTCCGTGGATGAGGCTGAATTGGCTCCAGCGTGTGCAACAGATGGCACTGACTTTCAAGCTCTTATCAACTGAACAGAAACCTTCCACGTCTCCAAAGAAACTGGAAGAAGAGGCAGAGGCCGGACGGACCAAATGGACAACTCTCAATTCTGTAAGTAGGCATAATAGCTATTTGGATAATTCTGTCCTATGTCCCGTTCTGCTGGAATAGTATGGGGAGGTAGGATCATGCTAGATAATCTGTAAATTGGCCCTAGGTTCAAAAATAGCGAACCTTTGCTTTAAGTGGCTGGCATTCCACTGTAAAATATAAAACCTCCTTTTAGATAGTGAAAACTAGTTACTATTGTTGAATTGGCAAATTATTTGTGCCTTGATTATTGAAAAGCATGCCTGTGGAATTAACTATTGAGATCTGCACCCAGCATTCTACTGTATAATGTATAAACAAATGCAAATGTTACTTTTCTTTTATTCAAGCTACTGTCTGAACATTTAGTACAACATTTAGTACAGGCATCCTTCATAAAACAAACCTATTTCTACATGTGTTAATGGTTGTGCTTTTGACAAACAACAGCAAAGACAGAATTAGCTTGTGAAAAAGGAAATTATGAATGGATACAGTTTATTCTAGCGACAAAGGTGTGTTAATATAATTGTTTGTTGGCAGTGGTGTAGGTGTCATTATACATGAGTAGGACATGCCCCCCCCCACTTTTTGAAAATGGCATTTTGTCCCCCCCACTTTTTATCAACAGAACTATTTTTTAAGAGAAGCTCAAACTCTGTGCTTTAGAATGGTGTGGAGGCAGGACAGTAAGCAATTGCTTAATTCGAATCAGACTGGCTTTAGGACCACACGCAGGCGCTTTGCTTTGAGATAGTTACTGGAAAGGTCACGCGCAGTGATGTAGAGGTTACCGTTGCTATATGAGAAACTGTGCTCTCGCGCTTCGGCTTATGAAAGTTCGGTAATCTAGCTGACATTACCATAGCTAACTACCTCCCATAACGTATGAATAAGGTAGATAATTAGCTAATCTATCAGTGTTTTTTTTAAACTGACAATCATGTTAGGTGTGATTAGGCTAACGTTACATATTACCGAGAGGTGCAAAATATATTTTCGCTTGCTAACTAACAATTTTTCACAAGTTAGTGAACAGTCATACAGGCATTTTTTCTATTCAAAGACAGAGTGCTACAGTTAGCAAGCTATTAGACTTAAGAAGATATAGTTAGCTAACTAACTTACTTAATAGTTGATTAACTCTTGAAAAGTTGGCTAACGTTATACCTAGGTAGCTGCATGTCCGGTGACTTTGTGATTTATGATTGCAATGATGTGTCCATGTTTGATGTTTTTCAACAACTGATAAGCACCCTGGACAAGTGTTATAACAGGTGCGCTATGTTTGATGTTTAACAAATGGGTCTTAGGGTTCCGGAATGTTAAATTCCCAGGCAATAAATAAGTGTTGTGTCAGCGGCAAGATGTTTAGTGTTCAACAAAAGGGGTGCCATGGTCCTGCAATGCTATAACCCCCCCCCCGGTATTTTATGTTCCGACAATTGGTGCAACAGATGTCATACAACCGGTATAAACTTCCATGTTTACAATGGGGATGTAACATGGTGTTTATCCACAAGCATGGAATCATGTGTAGGGTATAAAGAAGGTTTCTTTAAGATATAAAGAAGGGTTCGGGACTTACGATTTGGAGAGTTTCAGCCCATTTTTATTTTAACAAGACATGGGCCTCATGATCAGATCTGCCCTTGTAAACACAAGGTTCGCAGTCCAACACAGCACTACAGCAAACACAGCATAAGCAATGCTATTATTTTAAAGGAACAAGCAATGCCTAGGCCAACCTCACATAATGACAAGGTTGATTCAGTCATGGTTTGGGTTTAAAATATAGTTAAAAATAAAAACAATGATTCTGGTACATGTGTCTGTATGAGCAATGGTGATTTTTGTAATAAAAAATGTTTTTTTAAGTCAGCATTAACTTTTAAGTTGCACTATATGGCAAAACGTTACAAAGTTACCCGGAAGGTAACGTATAAATTTGCATGAACAACGGTGAATCGCTGACGGGTAAAGATATGTTATTTCAGGTAATCAAAACATTTGTAAAGGCGTCTTATGAAATTGTACAACGGGGATCAACGCGAGATTGTTTTCTTCACATTGGCAGAAATGTTTAACTGGCAACATTGGTTAAAAACTGTTTTTAACCAACATTGGTTAAAAACTATTTGTGAGTTTGAGAATACCGGTCTGTGTTGGTGTTGGGAGGAAGCTGTGACTTCCGGGTAAGATGTGCTGCATTCTCGTAATGACCAACTCGTGAAAACTGATTTTTGATTGATGTGTCATGGTCTTGTGTTTGTTAAATGTTGAAGAGATTAATGGCGATATGGTGACAATAGCCAGCGTTTATATGTAAGCGGATGAGTTTGTCTTTAATAGTTCAAATTAAATGACGTGATGTCACGGCTGAGCCGCGATAACTAACGAGAACGGCGTTTCTACCGGACCTGAAGTGTCAATATATTTGGTTGTCAAACGTCAACAAATATCTGAACGAGCTAGTTAAGCATTATACACAATTTTAATCATTGTGTCCGGTATAGTTCTAACGTGAAGAACGATGACATGTAACCACTGACAAAGTTAAGAGGCGTGACCTGCTGGAGGCGCCCCGGCTGCGATGTAAAGACATTATTAAACCATACTCCATCCACAGAAGTCAGATGTTGTTTCAAGCGCGGAGTATGCCGTTTACGTTGTAAGTACAAGTTATTTTATTTGAAGTCATTGAATTGAATTGTGTTGCAATTACAAACGCTAACAAACGACACATTGGAACTTTTTAAGAATGTGTAAACCAATTTTACGATTGAGCAATCCATGCGGTTTTATCTCTTTTATATGGTCTGTTTAAATCTCTGGTTTAGGTTGAGCGGAATTAAACCCAGCCGTGTTTGGTAAACACATTTTTGGGCCTTCAAATCTTGATAAGTAGACTTTTATACATTATTGTTAATCAGCTTTAATTACCCGTATATGCTTGTTAACCCTCTTTGTATTTATTTCAGACCAGGTGACCAACATCAGTGTCAGTTGGACTGGACGGTTGTGATCTTACACAACCCGAGCAGACACTTTTTGTGTAAGTCTAATTATTTAGACATTTTTAGTCTTGTGCTAAAATGTTATTAACAATTACGACAATATGCATACAGCTGAACCTTTGTACTCTATTTACCAAACAACAGTTTGAGGAACCCCCAGTGGTGATACAGAGTACATCACCATAATGGCTTCAGTTACGGACACCCCAACTTGTGGCTGCACAGCGTCAGGGGATTTTTGTTTCATTGTTTTCTTTCATGCTTGAAAGCTGAAGGTAATACATATTTTACCGTCAACTCATCAAAATTGTGATGAATGTAAATATATGTTTGAGTTAGAATATTTTAACCTGTAAGTGGATCGTTATTCATGTTAAGCTAGAGAAATGGCGAAAGATAATGCTAACAACCAGCCAGAAACGGAACAACCATCAACATCTACACATGATCAACAGAACACACCCCAAAATACTAATCAGCCGGCCGATATTTTGTTACACAGCGATGCGCACAATAATCCTCAGATGCAAGGATTGTTAACAGAGCTTAGTAGCCCCCGTTTTTCACATGATCTACTTGACTCTTCTCCGAGCTCTCTGATGCAAACTCATTGTAATGATGGCGATGTTAGAGTTATACAACGTAATGCATTTGAC
Source organism: Esox masquinongy (assembly GCA_016801175.1). Taxonomy (NCBI): domain Eukaryota; kingdom Metazoa; phylum Chordata; class Actinopteri; order Esociformes; family Esocidae; genus Esox; species Esox masquinongy. The sequence goes on along the minus strand of JACXGI010014055.1, from coordinate 810 downwards.
AACGTTGAATTACGACAGTTGGTAAATTTACAAAATACTGGTGAAGTTGGGGATTTTGGCACATTCTATGCAGTCATTATGGCAGGCTTGGATACTTTGATTGTTACAGCTTCAGACTTTGTACAAGGGCCTGGTGATCGTCTGCAGATTGAGTTGATTGGTGAATCTCTGAAATCCCCCGTACATGTAACCATGAGAGCGGATGAATATAATGAACTTGCGTTTGGTAATTTACTTGAAAGTGTTATGCAGGGTAATGCTGAGATTATGATTGATGAATCACTTGAGCTGGTGGTGCAAATTGTCAACAACCGTGCGGGTGGTGCCCCGAGACGTAATACTCAAACACTCTTGATAGAGCAGATTATCAAAAAAAAGAAGGCATTTATATGTGGCTGTGAATAATGATTCTACATGTTTTTCCGTTTGTTTGATGGGTCTGTTGAACCCGCAGTACACATATGTTGAGGCTGAGTCTAGTGGTTGTGAGTTACATACGGGGGCTGGTTTAGCGTTAGATGAATGTGTGGCATTCACAGATATTGTTCGGTTTGAGGAAATGACTGGGTGTAAAATTGTTGTCTTTCATCGAACACGGGATGGTCACTTTGCCAAGTTTCAAAACAGCGAGGCCACCCACCCTAGAACCGTCTTTATGTACTTACACGATAACCATTTCTATGGCATCGTGAATCTGAAGGGTTTTCTGGGTGTGTCATATGTTTGTGAGTGGTGTTATACAGGTTTTAACACCCGTGGTGATCATGGCTGTAAACATAGCTGTAGTGTATGTCTTCATGAAGATTGTCA
>JACXGI010014054.1:0-19717 GCA_016801175.1 Esox masquinongy | reverse complement strand
ATGACATTTGTAAAACGGCTGTTCCCAATTTAGGCTAAATATTCTCTACGGTCTCTATAAGAAAAACTAATGAATAAATAAACATGGTTATGGTAGGCTATATTGACAATAAGCTGGATGTTTTGATTTTATTTGACTTATTCTATGATTTAAAATGCTGCAATATAAACATAGGTTTAAACCAATTAGGAAGGGTTTTAGGTATGTTTTTACAAATCTAGATATGCAGACCCAATGTTAAACCCAACGTCCTCACAAATGCTTTTACGTTTGATTATTTGGGGACATGACATAAAACATACTTAGATCTTGGAGTTCTCCCCTCAGTGTCGAGAGAGGGGTGTCCACATGACATAAGCTTGATAGGGTGAAAAATGGGGGAGAAGAACATTGTTAACTAAAATATAGAAGAATGAGGTGGAGTAGGAGTTACAGGTCTATGATAAACTGAAGCACTTGTGAGGAATATGTGGTATCTGTTTGGGTGATGGGATAATGTATAAAGCACGACTCGTTTAGCAGTTTCTAATATTTTATTTGGCAAGCTAGTCAGGAGGCTGTTGTTTTGTCTTTTATTTTGTTCCTAAATGACCCAGTCTGGTTCAGAAAGTGTTGTTGTCTATTTGGTTAGGAGCCTATCTTATAGAAGTCACATGTTTGAATCATGATTTTAATTTGTTTTAATGGCGTTAGCCTATTTTGCATTGGTAACATTTCACATTACACATCTATAGTTAAATGACCAAAGGGATAATTAAATTTCATTTTTTTTATTTTTTGTTTTCTTCTCAAAGGAAAAAAAAAAGAAAAAAAAGGGGGAGAGGAAGACATATGTTTGATTAAGAAACAACTGAAACAAGATTGGGGTTTAATGGAGTTAATACACAACTCTCTGCTGTAGTTGGGATTCTAACTTTCTGTTGTGCGAGATTCCATCTTTGTTTCTCACAGTGTGGAGTCCTGAATCACTGATACACTTTGACCAATGAAGGGGTACCTCACACCTGTGGTCCAGATCATTCCAGGGCCAAACCAAGCCCAGACCTATGAGAGACTGCCTTGGGTTCAGAGTAAGAGTATTGGACACTGATGGTTCCAGATTCACCACAGCCAAGGAGAGGTGGGTGACAGACTATGCCACATTCAACAGAGTGTCCAAGGCTGAACCATTGACATCAGCCAGGAGCTGAACTCTATGTAGGAGAGGTAACCATCTGGACTGACTCATAGGAACAGGGACACTTGACTTTGGGACTTTGGGGTCATAGAGAGGTACTGCACAGACAGTAGTGGACACATATCAAATGTGGGACACCAGAATTGCTGACAAACATCACAGGAGGGAAGCCATAACATCAATAAGGCTTTAAAGCACTGCAGTTTTCACATGTAACAACTAGGAATGTTGGAGGAATGGAGAGGACCACGCAACACAGCAGAGACTCCAACATCCTCCACTGCCCCAGCCAGGAGCCAGTCGTCAGGACATGGAGAGATCAGAGAACAGAGGGCAGTTGGCCTTTCATTTCTTATTTTTAATTTTTAAATTTTTTTTTGTTTGTATTTTTAATTGGGATCTTAGTAATTCACCGGTGAAACCCTACTACATTTGTTTATTTGCTATTTGTTCATTATTATTATTCTTTTGGAAAATTTTGGTATTTTGTATTTCGGCCAGTTTATTTTTCTGTGGAATAGCGCTTTGTAAAACACTACCCATATAGCACCAAAAGATCAGCCATTAGAGAAACAAAAATAGCCATGTTTTAATTTGACCATGGTTATACTAATTCATCCACTTTGGCAACATTACCCTAATTTATCCATAAACAATATAGAGAGGTTTTAAAAATCTTAGCTAATGACACTACAAAAAACATTTTTGTTTGTTCACATTTTCTATTTTTTCTAAATGTATCATTGTTTGAAAAAATTGTAAATCACGTGATAATTTTACACAACTCAGGTATTTATTTCTGACATTAAGTCCCACCATTTCATTATTAGTCGAGTGTTATTTTTAGTATTGTAGTAACCTTTATATTAGGGACCAGGAGAATAGGTAAACTGATGCAATGCTTTGTCTTCTCCTTTCTCCTGTAAGGACTGTGTGGCGGACCTCTAGCTCAATGCATGGACACGAATTGGGAACAGCCATGTGAAGTGAAACCTCCTGCAACCTTTCTCTTTGGCACCTTCTGAGTTCCAGAACCAGATTCATGGCATAATGAATTTGCTGGGGAAAAGGCGGAAGGCCTGATCTCCTTGTTAAGTCTGGAACACATCTCCAATCAATGGTGAGACAGAACAGCACAACTTAAAATTGAACCTTGAGCCTTGTGCCCAACAGCAACAGACTTGGGGCGTGGAGTGACTCACTGCAGAAGAAGACGAGACTGTGTTTCTGTCAAAGATTCTACAACATCTCAATCAAGGCAGAAAGGCCTTTGGGTCAATACGGACGAGGACAACAACAGGACAATGTGCCAGGTAAAGGGAGAGGACTGGGGAGTAACTTCACACTTAAATTTAGACTTTGACATGCATTGGTATAGAGGTTGTGTTATACTAGATCAAAATGGAGCGGGAGGTCAAAACTTGTAACTGAAACATATTAGCTAAATTAATATTAAAGCTAGAATTGGGATGGGAGGTGTTAAGAAACATTGAATGCCTGAAAGAAACATCTACTGGAGGAAATGGAAGGATTCCGTTGGGAGGCCCCAACCAAGTCCTGCTGACCAGGAAAACAAGGGAAAAGATAACTGATCCAGGTTCCTGTAAAGGAAGCAACCACTGACTGACTTCAGGCCGGTGCAGTTGGCCTGAATGGACGACATGACAGCTCTACATCTCAAGGAAAGGACACCTGGATCCATGCCAGCCAATGCCGACCTGACCACGACCCTCCAGCACAGAAAGACATACATCCGGACTCCAGCCAGGGCTCAAAGAAGGGCAAAGCTGGAAAATCAACACAAGAGCAGGAAGAGCCAGTGACCTCCTCCTCTGCTGCCTCGGTATGATAGCTGCAATCCTGGTCGGCCTACTGGTGGGACTTCTGTGGAGTCTAGAATCCACAGGGACTGCCAAGGGTGGGCCTGGAGAATGGACTCTGACAGCCAAAGCGAACAGTTCTACAACAAGAATTGTTGTAGAACAATCAGAGACCAGAGGCCACCGCACGTAACTGCACTTACACTGCACCTCAACACTTCCACCACTCACCCACACAGCAACACATTTTGGGGAACACAGAGTCCGAAGGGGGAAGAACAGACATAACAGGGACCTTAGCGGGAGGATACGAAAATGTGCAGGGACGGAGGTACACCTCAACTGCAATAACATCCGAGGCATGAAGGCAGAGTATCTGACCCTGGGCATCCAGGGGTTTCCAACAGGGGGAAACTGTATAGCAGGTCGATTGAAGCTAGCTACTAACAAGGAATGGCTCCCACAGGGGTTTTCCTCTAAAGTAGGCCTTTGTCAATACATCTTACACTCATATATATTTTCCAGTCCAATCATTAGGGAAAGCGGAGGCTCTCTCTCCTACACATTACAACTCGACGAAAGGTTAGAACTCCCTCGTAAGTTTTACGCTGTATGCATGTTCTTCATTATTAATTCCTCAGGAAAAGAACAAATCAAGAACAGGTTGCTCTCATTGGTCGAGGTATCCAAGTGCGATGGTCCACCATCTGTAGGGACCGGGTGGTCCATAGGAGAAAAGAGAGGACCAACTCTCATCCCGCCCCTGCCCCAATTCACGACCCCATTTAGACCAGAGATAAGAAGCAGACGAACTATCTCTCCTCTGTTAGTGAACCATACTGTTTGCAGGGGAGACAGAATAGCCCATATAGAATATTTATTTACCCCAGGGGCCCCTGCAACTGTAGTAAGTCTCTTATCCACTTCACCAAAATCTTCTGCCCAAATGTGTAAAACAGCTTCGCGGAACCAGGAAAAGAAGGAAGCAGTTATAGGCAACGATTGCCCAGAGAGGGTAATGATAACCCACGTGCCCGTAAGATATGAAGTTAGAATTGTATTCTCTGTGATTAACTCCTCCACCTTAACCATTGGAACTGTGTTCTACTGTTCTTTCTCCACCCCCGAAGGAGCTCCAAACCCAGAAAATCGGGTGATACGCCCAGGCCATCAGGTGGTAGTGGTAAACAGTAACAGACTCAAGGTAACCGACACACACCAAGATTCACCCAAAGCGGTTGGTCACAACTCTCCGCCAGCCTCTCTTTCTTTTCAGGACCATGTCGTTAAAGGCAGGACAAGTAACATATACCGCCAACTTCTCTCGCTCATGCAAGGGCCATAAAGAAAGGAAAATGCATAATATGTGGGCTAATACCACACAGTTCCACAGGGGGTGTGCCCCTTATGTCTGTTCCAATCTCTGACTGGGATATGTGTGCTTTATTGTTTCCCAATAGTACCCAGCTGGACAGTAAATGTGGGCCAAGTCCAATGGTGAAAGATAACATCGGATGCGAGGAGACATCCATCATGTGCTACTAATGCAAAAGAAAGGCTGTCCTGGTAACTGTGACTGTCCTGAAACCTCTGATGTGGTGTATACACCGAGAAGGCACAGGGTCAGTGCTCTTGGGACACTCACACTGTCACACGGTCATAGGTATGGAAGCAGACGTTCCCACTTCCCCAACATTCACCAGATCAAATTCATCCTTAAGATGTGTAAAGGATGGAACAGCCACTTTACTTGCCCTACTATCTGTAGCCGCTACCTGTGACATAGCTGCCTTAGAAGGTACTTATTGGGTTTGTGGTACCCAGGCTTATGATTTTCTACCTAATAACTGGGCTGGCACTTGTGGACTGGCATACGTCATTCCGGCAATGCGAGTCTCGGATTCTTTCCCTGTTGTTGTCAATAGTAGCCAGCGGTCAACACGTGACCTATCCTAGCTGACCCATAAGCAGACCTGGGGCATTCGAACGTGCCAATTGTCGAGTGGCCCTGAATGCATTGTGTTACAATAAAAATCAGTTTGGCATAGAGCTAAAAGACATGCAATAGATTAAGACATCCCAATGTTTAAAATTGACTTACTGAAACTGATTTACTGATACTGATTAACTGATGCTCACATATACTGACTGCCTCACAAGTCCATGCTTAGGTAAATGACACACATAGTTAACCTGGAGTTGTCACGATGGTATACATCAAACCCAGAAGGGGCCTTGGCCCAGTATAGCAAACCCGCAGGGCAACTACGATGATGGATGGATGACCCGGCAGATGGACCCCCGTGGAGGAAGACGAGGATCCGCACTTAGTATAAATTGGACACTGATCTATTTAACCATAACAACATTCTTGATTGTCAGTGTTTGATTCTGCTGTAACTTATTTAAAAGTAACTGTAGCCTCCTGATCCTTAAGACCAGGAAGTTTTGACAATAAAGAATGTATTTTATACTGGAATAAATAAATTTGTTTTATTGTCCCTTTGGGGACAAAAGGGAGGAATTGTAGAAAATGTATTTATTCATTCATTATCTTATTAGAAGGATTTTGTATTCTGTATGCTTGATCAATTACACATATACTGAAAGACTTGTCTCTCTCTCTCTGTCTCCAATTTATAAGGCCAGTATCTGTGTTCAAGGGCAGGGATGAATGGAATGTCGGCTGCACATGGCCTTGGCTCCCTTTTAGCAGTAAAAGAAACAGGCCTCTGCCAGTGCCATAAAACCTCCATAAGACACTGTTCTCTTGGAGGAAACTCTTGAACAGCAGGGGGTTATTATTACTTACATCCTACAGGTGAACAGAGCTCTATTCCTTATTGGGAAAGCATAGTTAACTTGAGTCTCCATATACTAACTGTCCAGATTGATATATCTCAGCCTTTGACCAGGTTGTCTGGACAACCAACATTCTATGATTTTCTGTGCCTCTCGGAGCCATCTGAGTGCAACCTTGCATTTTTAGACTACCTCATAGTAGCTACTATTCCTTGTATGTACATTCTGCAAATGCTAATTCCGTCATCTGTACTGTTGGAAGAGAATATACGCTTGAAACTTGAAATGCACAATCAGAACAATCTGTCATGACGTTACTCTGCTAGTCTCTGTACTCATTCTCTGTTGATGTTGTGACGGGTTTTCCCGTGGATCCACGTCATTAAACTTGAAATAATCAACTGTTATACCAGACTCTGAGAAGTCTTTATTTTAATATATCGCAAACATTTTCCATCTTCCACAGAATTAAGATAGGAACTGTTGTCATTCTCAATGGATGTAAAAAAGACTGTGTTGACTTTCTGTGTGACAAGAACAAAATGTGTCTCCTTGCCTATGTAACAGAGATGTTTGGGAAACTGAACGTAAGCTTGAAAGGGAAAAACAAAACATAATACAAATGAGTGAACGAGTCAGTGGAATCGGGAGAGATTTGTTAGTGTCTTTCGACAGCGAAATATGCCTCCTTCTCTCGGCTGTGCAAGTTTCTAACAGACAAACGCAGCAGTGATTGTCCCACACGAGTGATGACTGCTCACCTCCAACGCTTGGAAGAGCACTTTGAGACCCACATCCCAGATTTGGACATGACAAAGTTTGACTGGGTGCAGAATCCATTTGATTGTGATCCTGTTTAAGTTGACATGACTGCAAGTGAAACTGAACAGTTGGTGGAGCTGTCATGTGACCCAATGCTACAAACAACGCACGGGTCACTACGAAGTTTTGGTTCCTAACTCAACAGGAGTACCCTGCTGTCTCTCACTGAGCATTAGGACTCGTGGTACCCTTCGCTAGCTCATATCTTTGTTAAGCTGAACTCAGTGCTCTTGTCTGCATTAAAAGCAAATATCGATCTAAGTTGGACAGAATTGTAGAGCTTTTCAGTAAAACCAATGACATCCTCCGACTAATCAATAACTCAATTGAAAGGCTTTAAAAGGGCTTAACCTCCTATATACTATATATTGCATCCTAATACATGGAATGGTTGACCCTATGGCCAAAATGAAAAGAAAATAGGATGCTGATCTACATTCTGGCATCTCCAACAATCAATGGTCCTTATGTCTGAAAAAATAACCACAACTTATCTAAAGAAATGGATAACAGGGACATTATTCGCAGACTGGTTATATAGTATTGTCTATGTCATCTATGCTCTTAGATTCCTCAGTACTTTTACTGTTATCCTTGATCTTTTATTAAAATGTACTGTATTCACTTCTGATTGTTAATTTGTAATTCATGGAATTGTCTCCCCTGGTGTTGTGTACATGAGCCAATGTGAAACTGGTGCCTGTAAGTCCTGTTTGTTAGCATAAATTAATTAATTAGGAAAAACAAAGCGTAATTAATTAGGAAAAACAAATGGATAAGTTTTAGTATTTTTATTTTTATGCCTAATGATTTTGGGGGCCCTCCCTTTATGAGAGCCTTGGGCCGATCTGTCCTAGTAAGAATCCCTTTGGGCTGGGGGCTGAGCCCTGACGGCGTCCCAGGATGTGGTGGTTGGAGGGCGTCCCGGGACGTGGTGGTTGGAGGGCGTCCCTGGACGTGGAGGGTGGAGAGCGTCCCAGGACATGGAGGGCATCCCCGGACGTGGTGGGTGGAAGTCGTCCCAGGGCGTGGTGGGTGGAGGGCGTCCCAAGACGTGGTGGGTGGAAGTCATCCCAGGACGTGGTGGGTGGAAGTCGTCCCAGGGCGTGGTGGGTGGAAGTTGTCCCAGGACGTGGTGGGTGCAGGCAATGGCGTCGGACCGGGAGGAAAAGGGGAAGTATACAGGGCCCAAACGTGTAGAGGGGCCCTCAACATTTTTTTGATTCTTGAATATAGACGGGAGGGGCCCTCAGAGACAGCCTATGTACAGGGCCCAGTATTTTTTGCTACTCCCCTGGGTGGAGGGTGTCCCAGAACGTGGTTGGTGGAGGGCACTAATCCCAAATCTGTGTTTCGTCCCCACCAGAGTGAAAAAATGACTGGAATCAGATGACGGCTAGTAAAGCGTTTACAATATATACAAACACATCAATTCTGCACTAGATCAGCAGTTTTCAATGCCTTGAATGTCAAGCTACTTTACCCGGCTATCTTTTTGTTTGTGCTCTTCCTCATTCACACTCTTAACATCCTTGTTTTTGTAAGGATTGATCTTATGGCTGTAGGCTTTGGCTGTTCTTACTCTGTTTACTGTCTTTTCCATTCTTTTTTCTTCCTCCTCTAGGTAGTCTGTGATCATCTCCCCAAAGGTCACGATTCTTTTGCCTCAGGTAGTTGTCCCCGATATTTTCCCGCACATTCGCCAACAGCTGTTCCTTGGCTTCCTTTACCAAGAACATCTGTGCATCCATCACTTCCCAACTTTGCATCATGGTTAACTCCTCTGTGATTCTTAACAGCTTGTCCATCAACTTCTCATTCTGTGTGTTCTGGACTTCTCTTTCCATTCTTTCAAGGCAATGTGGAATATCATCTACATTTAGGGTTGGAGTCTTTAACTGAACACATTTCTTCTTTACTTGCCTTCTAAAAGTTGAAGCTGCAGAACGAGGGCTGCCCTGAGGCCTGACAAGCTTGTGTGGCACTTTCTCTGCAACAATGTTTGGCACAGTGGCTCTGGCTCTATTGGGAGGCAGTGGCGGCTTGGCTGCCATGTTGGCTCCATGAAATGCCTTCAACAGCTTTGGGCTATGGAGGTTGATGTCATTCACCACGCCAGATTGATCCCTCTTGGTCTGGATCGGTCCCAGAGGCTTGAGAGTGGAAAGAAGAGAAGCGTTTTGACTCTTCCCATTGCAGGTGGCACTCTTCTTCTGTAGTGTTGGGATTCTGGAGGGAGGAAGTGGCTTCACTACCTTAGTCTCACCCTTTTCCATAGACTTTGAATGACTGGCTAGTCGTTGCAGAACCCTCTTCCTTAGCTCAGTCAACTCCAGTTCTGGTATTCTGAAAAGTGGGTTTGAGGTATTGGTTGAGATGCTTCGATAGGCTGAAGGACATTGGTAATGGCAGCCCTAATAAGCTTCTCTATTCAAGCATTATCTTCCTTTAGCGGTTTTAATAAGCTCCTCATCTTTTGATGCTCAAGATAACTCAAGCAACATTGTCTACATTTCAGGTTGACTTGAAATAACTTATTTGATACAATCTGCTATAGTAGATAATCTTATTGATGCTGTTGTTCTATGTTCAGTAGTCAGTGACCTCAAGGTTTATATAAACTACCATCCAAATAGTGAATAATGTGACATTCAACAGTTTTCCCATCTTTTCATTGAGTGGATGTATGTCACTTTGCTTAATTAATCTATTACATATCAACTGACTGTAACACATTTTAATCTTCTTAATGACAATCAACGACTTTGTGTGCATTTTTGTGTTCTGGGCCACGGAGGAGGTGAGGTTGCCCATTCTCACCACCTGGGGTCTGCCCGTCAGGAAGTCCGGGATCCAATTGCAGAGGGAGGTGTTGAGTCATGAGCTTAGAAACAAGCTTGGCAGGCACAATATTGTTTAATGCAGAACTGTAGTCCACAAAGAGCATCCTCACATGTGTTACCTTTTTCCAGGTGGGAGAGGGTGGTGTGTATTGTCAAGGCGATGGCATCGTCCGTAGATCTATTGGGGCGGAATGTGAATTGAAAGGGGTCCAAGTTGTCAGGAAGGATGGAGCAGATGTGAGTTCTGACCAACCGCTCGAAGCACTTCATGAAGATGGAGGTCAGTGCTACAGGGTGGTAGTCATTCAGGCAGGTGATGGAAGGTTTCTTCGGTACAGGGACGATGGTGGTCTGTTTGAAGCAGGAGGGGACTGTAGAGAGAGACAGTGAAAGGTTGAATATTGAGGTGAAATCCTCCGCTAGTTGGTCAGAGCTCCCCCTGAGGAAACAGTCTGCAAAGCCATCTGGCCCTGGTGACTTCCGAGGGTTCACTTTTTTAAAAACTCTCCTCACATCAGCCGTGGTTAGGGACAGAGTGTAGTCGTCCTAGTCCCCAGTAAGCCTCACTGAAGGATTTGTGTTGGTCGACCTCAAACCACACATGGAAGGTGTTGAGCTCATCAGGGAGTGAGGCGGTGGGAAGTGCATCATTGCTGTTTCTCCCTTTGTATTCTGTGATGTGTCACAGTCCTCCCCACATGTCTGGAGTCAGAGCTGTGGTAGTTAGAATGCAGCTTATCCCTGTATTCTCTTTTTCCATCCCTGATAGCCTTCTGTAGGTCATATCTGGATCTCCTCAAGGCCTCCAGTTCCCCAGAGTTACAGTGGATATAAAAATTCTACGCACCCCTGTGAAAATGCCAGGTTTTTGTGATGTAAAAGAATGAGACAAAGATAAATCATGTCAGAACTTTTTCTACTTTTAATGTGACCTATAATGTGAACAATTCAATTGAAAAACAAACTGAAATCTTCGAAGGGGAAAAATGAAAAATAAAAACCTCACAATAACCTGGTTGCATAAGTGTGCACACCCTCTTATAACTGGGGATGTGGCTGTGTGCAGAATTAACCAATCACATTCAAACTCATGTTAAATAGAAGTCATTACACACCTGCCATCATTTAAAGTGTCTCTGATTAATCACAAATAATGTTCAGCTGTTCTACTAGGATTTTCCTGACATTTTCTTAGTTGCATCTCAGAGCAAAAGCCATGGTCCGCAGAGAGCTTCCAAAGCATCAGAGGGATCTCATTGTTGAAAGATATCAGTCAGGAGAAGGGTACAAAAGAATTTCCAAAGCATTAGATATTCCATGGAACACAGTGAAGACAGTCATCATCAAGTGGAGAAAATATGGCACAACAGAGACATTACCAAGAACTGGACGTCCCTCCAAAATTGATGAAAAGACGAGAAGAAAATTGGTCAGGGAGGCTTCCAAGAGGCCTACAGCAAAGGAACTGCAGGAATTTCTGGCAAGTACTGGCTGTGTGCTACATGTGACAACAATCTCCCGTATTCTTCATATGAATGGGCTATGGGGTAAAGGTGGCAAGACGGAAGCCTTTTCTTACAAAGAAAAACATCCAAGCCCTGCTGAAGTTTGCAAAAACACATCAAGTCCCCCAAAAGCACGTGGGAAAATGTGTTATTGTCTGAACCAAGGTTGAACTTTTTGGCCATAATTCCAAAAGGTATATTTGGCGCAAAAACAGCACTGCACATCACCCAAAGAATACCATACCCACTGTGGCAGCATCATGCTTTGGGCCTGTTTTTCTTCAGCTGGAACCGGGGCCTTAGTCAGGGTGGAGGGAATTATTAACAGTTCCAAATACCAGGCAATTTTGGCACAAAACCTTCAGGCGTCCGTTAGAAAGCTGAAGATAAAGAGGAAGTTCACCTTTCAGCACGACAACGACCCAAAGCACACATCCAAATCCATAAAAGCATGGCTTCACCAGAAGAAGATTAAAGTTTTGGAATGGCCCAGCCAGAGCCCAGACCTGAATCTAATTGAACATCTGTGGGGTGATCTGAAGAGGGCTGTGCACAGGAGATGTCCTCGCAATCTGACAGATTTGGAGCACTTTTGCAAAGAAGAGTGGGCAAATATTACCATGTCAAGATGTGCCAAGCTAATAGACTCCTACCCAAAAAGACAGTGCTGTAATAAAATCAAAAGGTGCTTCAACAAAGTATTAGTTTAAGGGTGTGCACACTTATGCAGCCAGGTTATTGTGAGTTTTATATTTTTCATTTTTCCCCCTCAAAGATTTCAGTTTGAATTGTTCACGTTATAGGTCACATTAAAGGTGGAAGAAGTTCTGACATGATTTTTCTTTGTCTCATTCTTTTACATCACATGAACATGGTTTTTTAACAGGGGTGTGTAGACTTTTTATATCCACTGTAGGTGTGTGACGCAAACTGTTTTGGGTCACAGTACTCCCCTTGATGGGTTGCAATAGCAGTGGTTGACGAACCCCTATGTGCCAAGCCAAGGCTGGTCCTAAATTAGGGAAAATTAAAATAATTTACATCTTTTATATCCAATACGCTTTAGGTGAGGATACCCAAGAGCTTTAGGTGAGGGGCTAAAAATCTCTATACTCTTAACAGAAGTATGAATGGCCGGCATTGAATGGGTGTTTGAATGAGTGAGCGAGTGAGTGAGAACAATATGTGTGCTCAATACAGTGAGGCTTAGGATTGTGTGTGTATTGGTGAAGAACTTACATAACTGTCATGGGGAAATCCATCTGTGAAACCTTTGCAAATACACCACTGTACTTGTGTTTTATTTCTATTATCTGTGTTTTGTAAGAAAACAGTAGCAATAGGCAGATACCAAAGATTGTTGTAATTGGAGTAAATGGAACTTTTTCTAAGACATTTCAAGCACTGATACAGCCATAGCAAATTATATGCCAAGTATGCTGGTGATTTTCACTCGGACACAATTATTTTTCTTATTTGAAGTTAATTGTTGTTATTTGGACAGTTATTGTCCACTACTTTATTTCAGAGATCTGGATCTTTTTAATAATTAATATAATTTGAAACGTGTCATTTCTTTTGAGTATTATTGACAAGAAACTTATTTGACTATTATTACTTGACATTTTATTTGACAGAATAATAAGATAAAAAATACTAAGCTAACGTTATCACAACTAGTCCAAGCCTGTACAGCCTTTGTCACTAGCTCTCTTGTCTAGGCCATTTAATTGAACAAAACATTTAACAGGGCAGAAGTGGTACAAGGTCCATACGCTTAACTCTCCTGGTACACATTTTACTCTATAGGTTGGAGACTTTATAGAAGCTATTAATTGCTAGAAGCTTACATCTTGCTATCAAATGCCCCACGCACAGGTGGTAGGTAATTCTATGGCAGACAAAGGAAGGAGGCTGCTCAGATGCCTCTTATTCATGCTGGAACTTGTTCTGCTACTAAACATGTCAATCTGTGTCCACGTTACACTGTTGACCATATCTATCACCTGCAGACCTCTGTTGCCGAGGCTGACAAACAAACCTGGGTGACAGCCGGCTGTGAAGCTGGTACCGACGGGATCTTTAGACACCTGTCTGGTAAACCTGTTGCACCAGTCTCACTTCTGCCCAGTCTTTCCGAGTGGCTCATAAAGTGTGCCACACGGGAAAAGGGGGAATTATAGCTATTATAGGCAGACTTTGGATTGCTCCAGGACTTCGAAAAGCATGTCATAAATCTGAAGGGAATGCCCAATCTAAGGGACGCAACATACAGAAAACAGGCCCTGTAAAACAAGGTAAAACGCCCCCACCACATGGTCCGTTTGTACATTTACAAATAGATTTTATTGAAATGACAGAGAGAGCTGGAGACAAACGCTATTGCTTAGTAATAAAAGACATTTCCAAGTTGGGTGGAAGCTTTTCCAATATGAAACAATGATGCAAAGACTGTTTTGAAATGTTTAATATGAGAGGTCATGCCAAGGTTAGGTGTACCAGAAATTCTTCATATCTGATCAAGAGGGACACTTCAAAAATGAACTAAAGAAAGATCTGTGCCAAGCACTGGGCATTCACCAAAATCCCCAGATGTAACAATATAGGCGATACAAATTAATTGAATATATCTATACAATGCATTTCCATTCTCTGTTGAGGTGTAGCCAAAAAAGGACTGAGTTATGTTTATTAATAGAGCTGCATTGGTTATGGGTCGTTCCCATTCTGGTACTATACAATATTCAAATAGATTAAAGGCAGGAGCCACAAAATTTTTTATAGTTTTAACTTGCTAAGATTTTGATGTTTGCTAATACCTGAATGTGTGGCAGTTATAAATTAAGATTTGAGTCTGAAGGAAATAGTGCACTATTTGAGATGACGGTTGTCTGGGGTTGCTTTCCCATTCCAATTGGAGAACTCCGTGTACACGAAATTGCAGGACTGGCAATTTCTAAATTATGAGCTCATCTAAATTATAAAACACCACCAAGACTCACTTTAAGTTAGAATCAACTGGCCAATGTTAAATGTATTGTCTTTGTGCATGTATGTTTAAATGTTGTGTTTGTGTTATGTCCAAATGTTGCAAACTGCCTGCTTAACAAAACAAACAACTAACCTCAAGCCTGCTTATTTGTGCTACTTGTTTTATACGTCTGGATGTTTGGCGATTTTCAAGTTAATGACATCAATGATAAAAAGAGAGAAAGTGAATTTGTGCTACATTCATGATGACATTTGTAAAACGGTTGTCTCCAATTTAGGTACAATATTCTCTACGGTCTCTATAAGAAAATCTAAAGAATAATTAGGTTATTCTGCTCTCCATCCTGCTGCAATTTCTACCACAATAATATCAATACTGTTATCCATGTCCCCTGCTACTCCACAGAGTAGGATTGTATCTAAACCACAGGGCAGGAACTCTGTCCTTCTAAAGTGTCTCTGACACAATGACCCTCCTCCACAGAGTCCAGACCACATTCACTCAGCCACTATATCCTGCGTTCAATATTGATTATGGATCTGTCAAGATACTGACACCTATTCAGTGATAAATCTATCAGTCTGCTTCTAACAATGTATGATTGATTGACTGTGACTAAAGATTGATATAACATTACAGATATCAAATACAGTTGGGCTCATAAGTTTGCATAACCTGGCCGAAATTGAGAAATGTTGGTACTTATTTTGAAAATATAACCTCAGGAGAAATACAGGCTGCTCACCTGAGATCTGTTGATTTTTTTTATTTGAAATGGACACAGGCTGATTGTCTAGTGGAATGCTAACACCATGCTAACAACATGCTAATGGTGCACTATAACAGAGCGCACAGACAGAGAAAGGATAGCCTTACTCTGAAAAAGTGTTTTCAACAGCTTTATAAGTATTATTATTAGTAGTATAAAATGGCAAAATATAAAATCACTTTTACTCAACGTAGCCATAGTCCTTTTTCGGTTTTCACACGATGGATTGCTGAGTGACCAGAACACAAAGGAGGAATGCTAACAACATGCTAACGGATCACAATAACGGAACGCACAGACAGAGAATGGATACGTGTTTTCAACAGCTTTATAAGAATTATTATTAGTATACAATGGCAAAACGTAAAACACTTTTACCCATTGAGGCTATAGTCATTTTTGGTTTTCACACGCTGGATAGCTGAGTTACCAGAACACAAAGGAGGAATGCTAACAACATGCTAACTGAGCACAGTAACAGAGTCTAAATATAGGACTGGTAAGTAACATCAAATAACCTATTTATCATGAAATAATGTAATACAAATGTGATCATTATAGATATTGTCTGCTTTGCATATTTGGAATGGGAAAAAATGCATATTTGTGTAAGAAAAAGGGTTTGCAAAGTATATTTGGAATGGGAGAACTGTTCCATGTGGTTGTGTGTGGCCTGATATCAATGATAAATAGAAAAATAATAATGGGTGTCATAAACATTTTGGACTGCTTGCACAAAAGGTGAATTATTTAATTGTTCTGTTCACATTTATTCTGAAACAATGCATATTTGTGTAACAAAAAGGGTTTGCAAAGAACATCTATAATAAGAGAAATGTTCCGTATGTTTGTGTTGTGGTCAGAATTCAGTGATATATAGAAAATCTGATTTAGCTTTTAAAATTATTCAATTTATTGTGCATTTTTCACTCAAATACTGCCTTATAAGTACATTAATATGCATGCTTATATTAGCTGAGGTTATTTAGAATCATTTTACGCCAAATACATGATGATCCATAAACATTACATATTGTTCATAAGCCAAAATGTAAAAGTAGTGAAAACCGAAAAATGATAGTTAAGTCCCTTAATAAGTGATTGAACAGTACAGACTAGCATTTGCAAGGCTTTGGGTATCTTTTTATATACTTTTCCATCTTTATAAAGTTCCATTACCTTGTTATGCAGTTTGATAGCTCTTTTGTGCTCCCCATGGCTCAGTATCTAGCCTGCTCAGTGCATCCACATGTGAGTTAACAAACTCATTAACTATTTATACACAGACATTAATTGCAATTTAAAAAGTCACAGGTGTGGGAAATTCATCTTTAATTGCCATTTTCACCTGTGTGTGTCACCTTGTGTGTCTGTAAGGCCAAGCATTCAAGGGTATGTAAACTTTTCATCAGGGCCATTTGGGTGATTTCTGTTATCATTATGATTAAATAAATAAAAATATAACTGCATGATCAGTCATATTTTCAAAATCAATGCCAAAATTTCACAATTTGTGCCAGGGTGTGCAAACATGTGAGCACAACTGTAGGAAGCTACTACAGTGATTTGTCAATTGGGTCCTAAAATGTTTTGTTGGAACACTTTTTTTGTCTTTTTTATCGTTGAAATTTTGTTGTATGTAAGGCTTGTTTTCTCCGGCCATACAACTGACTCACTGGGATTGGAAAACTGCAATCGCTGGAAAAGGCCAGATTGTGTTGAGTGGATGGAGGTATGCTGTTGCACAGGAGTAGATGAGACCTTGCAGCGTTTTGGATATATTGTCTTCAATATGGCTCACCCAGCCTACCTGAAGAATACTTTAACATTCCTGCAAAGGTGCATTAACATCATGAAAGACAAGCCCCTGCCTGTTACTTTACCTAGAATTAATAACTTTCTCTATTAAATCCATCATGCTTCAACTGCACTAGTGTCCAACATGCTCATGAAGCACCTTTACTATGGTGAAGCTGATTTAACATGTTGGACTTGTTCATGCCTTGAACCCAACTTTAGTATAATATGTGGTCCAGATGACTGGTGGTCAACCTTTTTCATGTATTCTTTTAGACGACATGCGTATAGGATACAGTATTTTCCCTCCTCTTGATGAGAGAAATGACTGTAATGATGAGGAATTCACTGAAGAGGCCACGATAGAGCAAAGCCACATTATTGCAGATTCTGTGGTTGCAACGTGGTTTCAGGACACTACATAGACTATTTTAGGAAAATCCATGATATGTGACGTTACGTTAGGTTACATTACAATGCGCCACCAAAACGTATGATGCATAACAAAATTATTAAAACGTAACATATCTTACGAACGCTATTACAATGTATCAAATGGTACGAGCGCTATTAAAACGTAAAATAACATACGAACGCCAGACAAACATATGATATTTACGAACGATATGGAAACGTACAAATAATTAACAAGATGTTTGACCTGTGTTTTGAACTGGTGACATTTGGATGAGAAAGCAGTCACCCTACCCATTGCCCCACACTGGACATATACATTTACGATGAGTAACAACAACACCAAGGTCGGTAGAATATGTTATAAAAGCATTTTCTCGTAAAAGTTAGGTTAACGTTAGGCATCACAGCACTGGGGTTAAGGTTAGATATCACAGCACTGGGGTTAAGGTTAGGGTTAAGGTTTGGGCTACGGTTAGGAAACAAAAAAGGTTAGGTTAAGGTTTGGTTAGGGTTAGGTCTCACAGCTCTGGGGTTCAGGTTAGGGTTTTGGTTAGGGTTTTGGTTAAGGTTAGGTATCACAGCACTGGGTTTAAGGTTAGGGTTAAGGTTTGGGTTAGGATTACAAAGAATCACTTCAAACATCACTTCAAACATATTTATGTTGTGACACCACCACTCGCCTTCACTGCTTACAGGTTCCTTACAGGTTCCTTACTGGAGCAGTGGATAGCACACCTGTCTGGGATGTGGAAGGTCGCTGATTCGGACCACGGTTTTCAGTTTTTTTTTCTCCATTCAGACTCTAACGTTATTTTACTGAACGTAATATATCTTACGAAATCCCTTGGCTAAAATTTACATAAAATTGTCTGCGTAATCAATCTGAGATCAGGTTGGTTGTTCAGAATCCTGTGCCTCGGAGTATGGATTAACTATTTGAGAGTTTCCGAGATAACCTTTTTGGCTTCATTCTTAACTGCAGACAGAGAAATCAGTTTGACAAGACATTTTTATTGGTGATGTTAATTTTGTTTTTGTTTTTTCAAAGAGAACTATGGCTCATTTATTTCATATCATTATTTAAAAATAGTGGTTTTGACATTTCAGGATGCCACAAACAAGTTATGCACTCCTATGAATTCTTTGATAAAGGTTGTGAGGTGATTTGATCTCCACATATGATTAATGTCACGGTACGGTGAGGTTCAGCGCCACCATGCCGTGCATCCCCTGTTCCCGTTACTCACAAACACATCCCGGACTTGTTTTTCGTGTCACATTCACAATCATTCACACCAGGCCCCAATCGTTTCATTAGTATGTGTTTAAATGTTTCCCCTCTGCTCCCCACATTTGTCGGTCATTGTTGTATTGTTACTGTCCGTAGTATGTCCACACGTAACCGGTGAGTGCTTTCCGTTTGCTGTTTCAAGTCAGCCCCTTTTCTTTCTTTAAGTGTGTTTGTACTCGGTTTTGTTTTTTGTTTTCCCATTAAAAGACAACATCACTTGTACTCTGCCTGCGCCTGGTTCCTCTCCTCCACCACCGTTACAATTAAAGAACACTGTAAATCCAAGATGGATGTCACGATTTGAGGTTAATCAGAAAGTAGGCTGACCAGAGATGCCCAACAACAGTAACATTTAATTCAAGGAACCCGTGCAGCATACACACAACAATGAATCACACAAACAATAACCGACCCAGAACTGAAAAAACAACAGAACTAAATACAAGGACTAACTGGACAACACAGACCTGAGGGGTCTACTACGAAGCAAGGTAACTGGCTTATCGAGGTTATTTCAGGAGTAACTTGGTGACGTTGGGTTTAACTTCCCGATTAACCTGTACTATGAAAGGTGAATACGTTTTACTCAGGGCATGCTGCCATGGCAATTTACGCTGCATCTCTAAACTGCTCCGAGCAGGTTATCTTCATGATTAACTTGATGTTACCCAAAGTAAGCACCGCCCTTCCGCCTACAAAAAGGCGGGCACATTTGGAAGACCCAATCGACATTGCCGCATGGATTGTGAAAGACTCACTCCGCAGGGCAAGGGTGGTAAAAGACCGTATAAATCCTTAATTTACCCCGATGGTGTTTTCTAATAAAGATATTGACTCTCATCTGAGGGAATTCAGTATCTTTGCCGGCTTCTAGGGCCAGACGTCTCCAATGCCACTCGCCAGCTTAATGCGTCCATGTTGAGCAGTGTGTTGTGCTTTGCGATATTTTGCCAGTGGATATTTCATGTATTCCATCGGTGATGCTGAACATCTGAGCAAGAATACTGTAGGCTATGCCGTGCAGTTTGCAAGGTGGTAGCTCTCACTAAACTGCTTGATGCATTTGTTATGTTCCCTGGTCATTTAAGCGTTCTTAAGATCAAGTATGCTTTTCATGCGATTGCAAGTAATTAGCAAAAAATACTTGGTCTATTTTTAATATGCATATACTGGGCCTAGGCTACATACCCAAGACATTTTTCTCCATAGGAATCCCGAAGGTGAATGGTGCGATCCCCATTAGAGCGCCTCTGGGAGAACATGAGGGGGGTTATTTGAATGCAAAGTCATTTCACAGCATTCACGTTCAGGTATTTGTGATCATTAAATTCATACAGGTAGCCGTACAATCTTGGTGTTCTATGGAGTAACAACTGAATTATCTTAATCCTTAATTAATTAGGAAGAACAAATGTAAGTTTTAGTATTTTTTATTTTTATCCCTATTGATTTGGGGGGGCCTTCATTTCTGAAGACGTGGTG
>JACXGI010014053.1:0-19715 GCA_016801175.1 Esox masquinongy | reverse complement strand
TTGAGTGCTGTACATGCTCATACTTTTCATGTTCATACTTTTCAGTTGGCCAACATTTCTAAAAATCCTTTTTTTGTATTGGTCTTAAGTAATATTCTAATTTTCGGAGATACTGAATTTGGGATTTTCATTAGTTGTCAGTTTTAATCATCACAATTAAATGAAATAAACATTTGAAATATATCAGTCTGTGCGTAATGAATGAATATAATGTCCAAGTTTCACTTTTTGAATGGAATTACTGAAATAAATCAACTTTTTGATGATATTCTAATTTTATGACCAGCACCTGTATAGCCTAATGTTTTTGGTGATAGTACATACCCTAATCTGACGGTCTTTTCACCAGACAACTTCGTTTGTCTCGCGATCTCTCTTTAAAAACAAATCTGTAATTTTAGGCTACTAAAAGCCACCTGAAAAGTGGCTTTTTTTAAAAAAAAAGTTATGCGGATTAGATGTAGTTTGAGGTTAAGTTTTAATGGAATATTTTGACATGCTTGGGTGTAAAAGAACTAGGATCCACCTGTTTTTCCGACATTACTCATCTCCGCGATGTCTGGACCCGTGCGGTCCTGCATGCAAGGTTGCCAGATTTCATTGACCATAACTGTATTCTGCTGCAGACTCCAGAAAAAAACCCGACCCGCCCAAGCCCATGAAAAATACCCCAATTCGTCGGAAACATACCCCACCTGGCAACACTCAATATGGAAAAATACCGTCATTTTAGCTGCGGTGTTTCGCTTTGTATTTTGTATATGAGCACAATCATGTTTTACCATGCCAACACACAGAGGCGGTGCGAGATTTTGGGAAGGCTGTTGCCTTTGAGCTTTGAATTCAGGGAAAACCCTGTGTATAGATATAGTATAGAATGCCACCCGCCAAAGTGGCTAGTAAGAGTGACTGCGTTACACGCCACAGCCAAATTCTACCCGCATTTGGCGGGTGGGCGGGTGCCAATGTCAAGCCCTGCTGCTAGCTACAGGTGAGCTAGATAATAATGTTGGGGAAAAATACCACAAGCTTAATTGCTTATCTTCAATTACTTACTGCCAGTCAGGAGCAAAACAGGCGAACTGAAAAAATTTGACAGGACGAGCCATTTATGGTCAATACAATAGACAGTGGCTGTTTATCAATTCAAAGAACACTAAGTATGGCGACACATCAGTCTCAAAACTCACACGCATGCACTTGCCACTTTGAGAAGAAAAAAAAATTGTCGAGACAGCAGAAACACAAGCTGCGCGTGCAGAGGACCAAACTCGCGTGTACGCCGGTGCTACTTCGAGAGGAAAAAATTCAGTCGAGAGAGCAGAAAGTGCCGTTGAGAGAGCAGAAACACAAGCAGCGTGAGCGAAGGACCAGTCGCGCGAGAGTATAAAGATTGTGAGAGCACAGATGTCGTTGCGTGGAATATCTCCGCGACTACTCAAAATTCACATGCGCCTTCTTGAAACCCCCCTGCTCTCACTTGACACGTGTTTGCACTCACGAAACAGCACATGGTACCCCAAATATGATTGGTATACTTAATCACGTCTTCTTTTTGTTTCAGTGCCGTTGATTGGCTAATTTAACAGCCTGGGACCTGCACAACGTGACCGAGCTGTCATTGGCCATTAGTGCAATATAGTGATGGGAAATTTGAGTCTTTATTGATTCGGCTCACTTGGACCAGTTCTCTTAAAAGAGATGGTTCATTTGGCTCTCAAAACTGCTCTTCGTTCAGTATTTTTTTTTAAGAGCAGGGGGGTTTCGAGAAGGCGCATTTGAATTTTGAGTAGTCGCGGAGATATTCCACACAACGATATCAGTGCTCTCACAATTTTTATACTCGCGCGACTGGTCCTTCGCTCACGCGGCTTGTGTTTCTGCTCTCTCAACGGCACTTTCTGCTCTCTAGACTGAATTTTTTCCTCTTGAAGTGGAAAAAAATCACACTTTATTGCAAATATGATTATGCACATTTTTCTAATCAGCTCAAATTATCTAACGGCCATAATAACATGTACTGGCCTTAGTAAAGCTTTGGAAAGTAACACTTTTATTTGTTAATTTATCTTTCACTGAAAATTATGCATTTTAATCCTAGCAGGTTCCATGCATCAAAAAAATAAGTGCAAAATCTTGTTAAAAATGCAATAACTCTTCATTGTGTTGAAACAATTTTTATATTGAAATAACAGTAGAACAGATCACAATAGAATACAATAACAAAACATTGTTACACACATTAACTAATAATGTAAAATGGTTAAAGGAAACATTTACTGAGTAATATTATTACCAGATCAACATGGCAGTACTAATCGTTGGCCGAACTGTAAACATGTCTCATGGTTCAACTAGCCTATTCTTATCCAGTGTGTCACAAAGTAGTTGGATAAGGAGATCCTCCTTCAGGGAAGATTAGTGTTAAAAAAGCAAGTTGTCTCACTTTTGCAGGGCTGATTCTGTTCCTCCTTTCGGTTATAATTTGTCCCATTTTGGTAAACACTCTCAGATGGAATTGATGTTGCCACAGTACACAATCTCTGGGTCATGACTCTGGATAGCCTGGGGTAAACTAAAGCCTGACTTTCCCACCACTCAAGGGGTTCTGCAGATCTCTGAAACAGGGGATCCTCCAGATAAGACCTCACCTCTATGATGGCATCTGCAGAAGGATTTCTTCTTGCAATACCTCCTGCTACCTTTTCATCAAACATGCTCCAAATTGTAGACCTCTCCTCTAGATCCACTGTGGCCGCTGCTCTCTGATCTGCAGCTGACTACTGGTTGCTGAGGTTGACTGTCCCTGCAGCTACAGCAATGCGCTGTAAGGCCTCGTCAGCAGCTCTAAACCTCAACAAAGGCTTGCTTTTTTGAATCTGGGGTCCAGTGCTTCTGCCTCTGATAGAGGTGGTTGTATTCCATCCTGTGCAACCTGTGCCATTGATGCACAGAGACTTCACCATTTTTGTTATTTGTTCAGTGGTTGTTGTGGTTCTCTGGAAGTTAGCAGGGCCTCGCTGCAGACCCTTGGCGAGAATGACGACTTTAGATGCTGTTACATAGCTGCAAGAGAGAGAAATAAGTGTTATCAGATAACATCATACTATGCCACTAAAATAAGAATATATATATATATATATATATATATATATATATATATAAACTTTTTTTTTTCCAAATGGTTGTGAAACCTTGCATGCTTCCCATACAACATCCCATTCTTTTGGGCTCAGAGGGTCAAGTGATGAATTCATTAAGGCCAGGGTGGAAATGACTGCATCTTTAGATTCAAGAAATCGCTTCAACATGTAGTAGGTTGAGTTCCACCTGGTGGGGCAATCTTGCTTTGGCCGCAGCTCTGGCATCCCCATTTGGCGTTGCGTTGCCTTCAGTTTCTCTGCAGCTGCTGTGCTTCTGTGGAAAAACTCTACTGTTGCCTTCACTTTGTCCACAGTTGTTTTAATTTCCACCAGAGCATCTTTAACTACCAGGTTAATGGTATGTGCCAGACATAGATGGAGTGCCCATGGTATTTTCCGGATTGCAGCGGTTATATTGCTTGCAATGTCACTGAGACAACTCGCCACGTTCTCCATGACCTTCCATTCTGTTGCAATTCTGACTAGTTCCTCTGCTAAATTATCAGCAGTGTGCTGGTCATTGAATTCAAAAAAATCAAGCAGGCAGGACACCATCTTGTAGTCCTCTATAAAATGGCATGTTACAGACATGAAACTACACGTTTTTCACTACAGACTGCTAGAAGTCCAGCAGTCTGTAGTGAGGCAAACTGCTGATGCCTTTTCAACTCTTCTTTATTGCTGCCTGTAATTCCTCACACTGATGAGGAACTATTGTTTTAGATATGGTTGTCCTGCTTGGAAGAACATAAGCTGAATTTAGAACATGACAGTAGTTTCTGAATCCCTTGTCCTCAACATTGATAAGTGGTTGGAAATCTCTGGCAACCATTTTAGCCAATTCTTCATCTATCATTTTCTTCTTTTGATGAGGTAATGGCCTTTGGCATGTACTGGCCTATGGAGGTCTGGGTGGAAGGTTTGGGGGGTTTTATCTGGTAACAGTATGCACTTGCAGCACTGGATGTAGTTGCAGAGGTTTTAGCAGTGGTCCCTGACTCAGCTGTGGTAGAGGCATCGCTAGCATCAGGTAACACAGTAACAGCAACTTTCAGCTGTGGCAACAGGACAGTTGGATGTTTCGTATTTACGTGCCTGTGGAGATTATTGGTGGAACCAGAACGAATTGAAAGTGTTGCTTTGCAAATGCTGCATACTGCATTTTCCTAGTTTTTTGTAAAAAACGTCCAAATATGAGAGCTTTTAGGAGTGTCACTCATTTTGGCATCCTAGTAGCTACTGAATCTTTTCGCAGGTGCCAGTTTTTTTTATACAGGCTATATAACAAACTAAGCACATTCACAGATTGTTTATATTACAAGATGGTAATACGAATTAACAATTTAAAGAAGTGTTTTACAAGTCTTTGAGTTTTTTTAATATTATTAAAGTTTATATGTATATTTATGAATATCCCTTTAAATTCCATCATTGGCCAATTACAACATCGGTAAAGGGTTACGTCTTACTGGGTTGACAGTTCACGATTCAGGCTATTGCTTTGGAATTGTATTTTTGTTCAACATGTTTTTAACAGTAGCCAACATTTTTTACAACTAGCCAGTTTATTTTAATAATTGTGGTTTACGGCAAATGCCTTTTGTAAATGTCTTCTCTTAACACAACTTGCCTCAAACATATTTAAGAGCCAAATGAACGGGTCTTTTTCGTTCGAACGATCCATCACTAGAGAGCAGGGTTTTGGAGAAGGCGCAGGGGAATTTTAAGAAGTCGCAGAGAAATTCTACGCCACGATGTCTGTGCTCTCACATTGTTTATACTTTCACGGTGCATTCACACTATTCGCGATGGGGGCGATGGCTCAATTCATTTCAATGAAAGGAAGCGTTGCGAGCGAGTGGCTTTTGGGGCGTTGCGTGGGATCCATGAGAGGCGAAGAAAAAGTTAAGATTTTCCAACTTTATGCAAATCACCCGCGCCTATCGCTGGGGACTGACCAATCACAGCATTTTGCGTAGGTGGTTGTGAAATGCTCTCCGTACAATTAAAAGAACTTAAACAGAATTAAACTTTTGCGGTCCTTTTTAAAAAGATGGATGACTTTTAGTAGCAGTGATGGTATTTCCTGAGCTGTAAGATTGCACGCTATTTGCCTACAGAGACGCAAACAAAAGAAAATGCAGTGTGGAGACAATGCAGTGTGGCCGAGATAGTTGGTGCTTCTGGTGTCAATATTAGATACCTTAGCTGACTGGTGGCTACCTAATTCTAGCAAGCTGGTTTGCTAGCTAGCATTGCAGGTTGTAAGAATTAAATCAATGAGGCATATGAATTGAGTAGAGATATATATAAAATGTGAAAATGTATTCAAATACGTTTCTATTCCAATTTTAACCATTGTAATAATCTGACGTTTCTTCATATAAATGTGCTATTCTCAAACCTTAATACACAGCTTACCTGCTGTTATGATGCTAGTTCGCCGAAAGACACACCCACTAGTATGCTACAGGCGAAGCACTCTGGGCGATGCTAGCGTTGGCTATGCGAAATTTCGCGAATAGTGTGAATGCACCGTCACGCGACTGGTCCTTCACTCACGGCTTGTATTTCTGCTCTCTCAACGTCACTTTCTGCTCTTTTGACTGAATTTTTTCTTCTCCAAGTGGCACCGGCGTGCGCGCGATTTTGGTCCTCAGCACGCACAGCTTGTGTTTCAGCACTCTTGACTCTACATTGCGTGCACATGAGTTTTGAGACTGATGTGACGCCATAACTAAGAACGTACTTGTGTTCTTGAGAGGAGCGTTCTGTCCTTGAGAGAATGGTCTTGCAAGAACGCGAGGACAGAGAACGCACCTATCTAGATTGAGATGCATGTTTACTTGGCTATTGCACAACACCCTGGGCTGAGCTGAGCGCAGATCATTTAAACAGCGAATTGAAAACACTGGCATTATCAGCGCATTTGATACACTTTTGCTATATTGTGTTTTGCGTATTACATTTGTGTTTAATGTAGGCTCCTACTACTTCATGAAGTTAAAGACAAACTCAAAACGAGTGTTTGTCATTTCACTCGTTTCATAGGATGTGTATTAAAATGCTATTTAACACAAAAAGTGTTATGATCAGGGTTGGTTAGGTTACTTTTTTAAATGTAATCCGTTACAGTTACATGTCCACATTTATAATTAGTAACGTAACTTTTTGATTACTCAAACTCAGGAACGTAATCTGATTACTTTGAAAACAAATAGGAATAGCCTATAACCATTGAACATATTTTGCGGGATCAATTAATGTTAGAGGTTACATAGCTGGCCAAAAATGGAATTTGCATTTTACCTTATGGGTTATGTACAGTGCCTTTGGAAAGGGTTTCTAAACCATTGCTTTCTACTTCAATGATTGAGCTACATCTCTACATTACACGCTAAAGGTCTGTCAGATATTCATTCGTTCCAATTAAGCAAATAACCCTTGATCAAATGATTTGTAGCCTATTGTGTTATTTGTTTTATTCATGTTTTTAATTGCTTCAAAACATTTGAAAAATAAATGGGAATTTCTCAAATAGGGTATTGACATTGTTGTATATCAAAATCAAGATATCCGTAGCTTTTCCAGCGTACACTAAATCTGCGGTAGTCTGATGTTTTGCCCCACAACCACCAACATTGTCAAAATTTTGCAGTAACCCCTGCATGCGAATACGTTTTACCTGTGCGAACGTAACCTGTGATTATTAGGGCTACCAGCGATGGATTTTAAAAACGCAAATGAAAGAAATAAACTGTGATTATACACCTGCACTATAGCTTAAAGTCAATGTCTTCAGCAGCCAATGATAACCAATGGATGCAATTTTCTCAGATGCAAAGCAAGCAGAATCGCATGGCCTACCTGTTTGGACAGAGTTGAGGTGGCTTTGTCAAATGCAAATCATCCTTCGACAGAGTGCTTTCCAACACACCTTTTCTCCTTAAATATCGTGATAAATTCCATTATTTTTTTTATCTTAAAGGCAGCAACATATTACAGCTATCTAACAAATAGTTGCCTAATCTTCAGAAACAATTCCTATCTGAGTTGTTCCGTGCAACTCTTCCTGGCTGTGTTGTTCGGTGCATTTGACAAATAAACCTTGAAACTTGAAAAATATATAACACGAGGTAGGTCTATCCTATCATTGTTCTGAGAAAGATGCGACGAGTAGATAACTAAATCACATTTAAAAGCATCGGCTAATATTATCGTAGATTACCAATTAAACTAGCGCTTCATCAGTCACTGAACTGGTTATGCACGCCCATGTTTGCGCGCATGAAGATCACACACACAACAACTGAGGCGCGCAATTGTTATTTTGGTTCAAATAACGATGTTTTTAAAACATTAAATAAAAAATCAAGCGTGCAACGTGTCATTATTTTGCACAATTATTCTTTTTCAATTGAAGTAATCCAAAAGTAATCATTATTTTTTTTCAAAATTATGTATATACTGTAATCCGATTACAATATTTTTGGTAATGTAACCAAATTATATTTTTTAAATTGAAAATAGATTAATTTTTATTTAAAAAACTACATCAACTTTCATATCCAGTATTCTAGAACCGTGAAAGGTGTTCACTGTTTTGCCGATTGATCCCGGTTATTGTTGGGTACATACCAGAATTTGCAAACAAAGCTGTCTGAATTTTGGCCATGTAGGGTTCATGTTAGTTATTTGTCACAGGAGAAGCATCATTACTATAATCGTAGAAACTAGATAGGCCTATCACCTAGCTGTACATGGCCTTATGTTTGGTCGTTAGTCTCAAAGAGGATGTCTTATGTTGATCATTGTTCACAAAGAGGATGTCATGTCCTGCTGGCATCCTATTCATGAGAAACAAAGCATTAGGGAAGGTGACGAACTACAGTTTATGAAAATGTCATGATAGCATTATGACCATCCTGTGTGGCATCCTGTGTGACTTGGACTGGCAGTTTATGACAATACAAAAGAAGCATTATGACCATAATCATTAGAACCACATAGGCCTAACACCTAGCTGTACATCCCTTTATGTTGGTCATTAGTCACAAAGTGGATGTCAAGTCCTGCTCCTGAAATCTACTGCTTGGCATCCTAGTCATGAGAAACGTTGCATTGGGGAAGGTAAATATCTGAAATCACTTCATTCGTAGTTATATTGATATATAGCATTTATAATGAAATGTAATATAAAAATACTGTTTATAAGAAGACTGTTGTTACAGAATGGTTTATGTTCTGATAGACTTGCATAGATGTCATAACAGTTATAAAAAACACTGTCAATATTTCAAAATATGTCATTACAGTGTCTTGACCATGTTATGACAGGATATGATGTTATTTCAGCTGACATGACACCTTATGACATGGTTATAACAGAGTTATGACCATGTTATGACACTACACTTCAAGTAAGTTCTGTTACCAGAATTACCATAGATTCAGGAAGTAAACTGAAATTCCAGTTACTTTCGATGCAGAAAATGTGGAATTCGGCTACACTTTCAGAGATTTTGGGGGAATTTAAATGGATTTCATCCCGTCCCTGAATCCTAGCTGCCAGGTATATTGGAAACTATCCAGACAACCTTTTCAGGATACTATACCACAGCACAATTTATCAGTGCTCTGATGGCCAAGGAATAGCTTAGTAGTTAAAGCATTGTGCCAGTAACTGAAAGGTCACTGGTTGAAATCCCTGAGCCGACATAGAGAGAAAAAGTTGTGCACTTGACCAAGGCAATTAACCCTAATTACTCCTAAAAGTCTCTCCTGATAGCAGTGTCTGCTAAATGACTAAACTTTCAACTGTAGCTAAACGCTACTGGTTTCTGCTACTGTGGCTTAACTCATCAGTGGTTTCTCCCTTCTCAGATGGTCCACTTGCTGTTGGAGAAGGGTCAGCTCCCTGAGGATAGTATCCATGCCCCTCTAACCCCTCAGGTCACCCCTCCCTCTGTAACCAATGACCATCCACAGCACCAACAACACCAACAGCAGCAATCACAACAGCAGAAGCAACAGCCAACCTCAGAACCTAAAGCCCAGCCAGAGTACAGCTTCATCACTGCTGGTGAGTGCACTTAAGTGATCAGCTGCTGTACGAGTGATCAGTGAATCAGTTTTTTGTACATTTTACATTTTAGTCATACAGCAGGCACTTGAAAGGCAACTGAGGAAAGGGTGCTATTGTAGATGTTTCATTAAAACCCGACCTGTTCCCAGACAACGTATTTGAGGTGCCCTTATTGAAGAACACCTCAGGCCTCGGATTCAGCTTCAGCCGAGAGGAGACCCATCCTGACCAGTCAGCCCGTCATGGCTCCATCACCAGCTCCAGCATAGTCAGGGTCAAAAAGCTGTTCCCTGGTCAGCCGGCCGCCGAGAGTGGACGTATCAATGTGGGGGACGTCATCCTCCACGTCAATCAGACGCCACTCAAAGGACTCTCACAACATGTATGTAACCTCTTGTTATGACTCTCTGACTCAAACAATTGGTTACACGGGCACCAGAGATATTTTTACAGCTTCATCATTGGATGAAGTAACTTCCAAATTTATGCACATTGTGTTTTATTCTGTATTTGTTTTCTTTGATTTTGGATTCCGATAAGTATAATGTTATATACAGTGATGGAAAAAATATTTGATCCCCTGCTGATTTTGTACGTTTGCCCACTGACAAAGAAATTATCAGTCTATAATTTTAATGGTAGGTTTATTTGAACAGTGAAAGACAGAATAACCACAAAATAATCCAGAAAAACGCATGTCAAAAATGTTATAAATTGATTTGCATTTTAATGAGTGAAATAAGTATTTGATACCCTCTCAATCAGAAAGATTTCTGGCTCCCAGGTGTCTTTTATACAGGTAATGAGCTGAGATTAGTAGCACACACTTAAAGGGAGTGCTCCTAATCTCAGCTTGTTACCTGTATAAAAGACACCTGTCCACAGAAGCAATCAATCAATCAGATTCCAAACTCTCCATCATGACAAGATTGTAGACCTACGCAAGGCTGGAATGGGCTACAAGACCATCGCCAAGCAGCTTGGTGAGAAGGTGACAACAGTTGGTGCGATTATTTGCAAATGGAAGAAACACAAAAGAACTGTCAATCTCCCTCAGTCTGGGGCTCCATGCACAATCTCACCTCGTGGAGTTGCAATGATCATGAGAACGGTGAGGAATCAGCCCAGAACTACACGGGAGGATCTTGTCAATGATCTCAAGGCAGTTGGGACCATAGTCACTAAGAAAACAATTGGTAACACACTACGCCGTGAAGGACTGAAATCCTGCAGCGCTTGCAAGGTCCCCCAGCTCAAGAAAGCACATGTACAGGCCCGTCTGAAGTTTGCCAATGAACATCTGAATGATTCAGAGGAGAACTGGGTGAAAGTGTTGTGGTCAGATGAGACCAAAATCGAGCTTTGGCATCAACTCAACTCGCCGTGTTTGGAGGAGGAATAATTCTGCCCATGACCCCAAGAACACCATCCCCACCGTCAAACATGGAGGTGGAAACATTATGCTTTGGGGGTGTTTTTCAGCTAAGGGGACAGGACAACTTCACCGCATCAAAGGGACGATGGACGGGGCCGTGTACTGTCAAATCTTGGGTGAGAACCTCCTTCCCTCAGCCAGGGCATTGAAAATGGGTCGTGGATGGGTATTCCAGCATGACAATGACCCAAAACACACGGCCAAGGCAACAAAGGAGTGGCTCAAGAAGAAGCACATTAAGGTCCTAAAGTGGTCTACCCAGTCTCCAGACCTTAATCCCATAGAAAATCTGTGGAGGGAGCTGAAGGTTCGAGTTGCCAAACGTCAGCCTCGAATCCTTAATGACTTGGAGAAGATCTGCAAAAAGGAGTGGGACAAAATCCCTCCTGAGATGTGTGCAAACCTGGTGGCCAACTACAAGAAACCTCTGACCTCTGTGATTGCCAACAAGGGTTTTGCCACCAAGTACTATGTCATGTTTTGCAGAGGGGTCGAATAGTTATTTCACTCATTAAAATGCAAATCAATTTATAACATTTTTTACATATTTTTCTGGATTTTTTTGTTGTTATTCTGTCTCTCACTGTTCAAATATACCTACCATTAAAATTAAAGACTGATCATTTCTTTGTCAGTGGGCAAACGTACAAAATCTCAGCAGGGGATCAAATAATTTTTTCCCTCACTGTAACATGGCTCACACTATTTCAACGAAACATTCTGTGATCTTGATTTACTCTTCCTTGCCTTTAGGAGGTGATCTCAGCCCTACGAGGTACTGGTCAAAAGGTCACTCTGCTTCTTTGTAGACCTGACCAGGGGGTCTTAGCTGATATGGACACCTCTACTCTGGTGAGGAACACCATTTCAAATTCAAATCAACCGTCATAATCCATGAGGGGCAATTTAACAAATGCATTGTCTATGATAAGTATATGGGTCCAAAAGCTGGGCGAATTACTATTAAAGTTCTATTTTAAATATTTTGTTTCCTGTATTAACTGTGCACTGCTGGTCTTTGCTCCTTAGACTCCAGTGGCATCGCCCCGTAAAGATCCAGCGGCACAGCCTCCTGAGCCCAACGTGGCCAGGCCTAGGACAGGCTCTCCGGTGGTGCCTGAGGATAAGAGGACCCTGGGGTCGGGGCTGGGACCGGTGGAGGCAGCTCTGGAGAGACTGCACATGAAGTCCCCCGGCCGGCGAGACAGCTACAGCGATAGCACGGATGACGACGAGGAGGTAAGCTGGGCCCTATAATATCTTTTTAACTTGTTTGCCTCTTCCCATTGTATTCTTTCCCCAAAATTCATAATAATAAAAAAATACATTGGTTTTCCCAGTGTTTTTAGGTTATCAGCGCAAGTCACACTTTCTTAATGTAAAAACATTCACACGTTACTGTATGTAAAAAGTCCACAATGATACATAATCCACATCAGGACACATTTTTTACCTTTCAGGAAATGTATGGTTTACGTCAAGTGTGCAGTGATGTTTTTTTGTTATACTATGCTTTTCTATTAACCTAGTAAATTTGGTTCTGTGATGTCACATATTGTTACAAAACGTGGATGAATGATGTTGCTTGCTGTTGAGAGCCGGCGTTTTCAAAGTTATTGGTGGAAGCATATAATTAATGAATCCATTAGCACAAGTTCTTACATATTCTTAAGTGGAAATTTCGCTTGCTTTTTTTTTTTTGGCATGTACTGGCCTCCATAGGCCTCCATAGGCCAGTACATGCCAAAGGGCATTACCTCATCAAAAGAAGTTGAGACATCCATAGGCGAATGATCATTAACACAACAATGCTTTCTGCTCCTCAAGCGCAGATATTAGAGACCTATTCACCAATATCGAATCACCTAAACAACACACTCAGGGTTGCAGTGTCATAGGTAGATCACCTAATGTTTATTGAGGGTTACGATGGTGTTAAAGTCTTCCTTGGGTTATCCCACCTTTAATGAAATAGTTGCTATTACTACAATATATTCATGAATGAATCAAATGTAGGCCTATAATTGTATTGCCTTGTGCTCTGATGCCTGCATAACCACAACAAATACTTTGGGATTGCAATAGTTAACTTATGGTCCATAGACACTGCATGAAATATATTAGAACCCTGACATTCAGACGTATAGACATATTTATAGGCATTCAGACGTATTAAACTATGTAAAACTGTCTTAAGTTCACATTACTAGCAGCATCATACAAGCAAAAAGGATGCACAATATGCTCTTTAAACAGCAAAGCTCATAATACATATCCATCCTTGGTAATGCCAAGATGTGAAGTCTTCCATGCCAGGTTTAATCTCTTTTTCTCTACTTCTGGTCATCAGCTGTCAGATGTAAAACAAAGTTAACAATATGTAGGTCTGGGACCTCAAACTTACTGTGCAGGTTATTTCCTGCCTAGTAGGAACACATTATTCAGCTAATATAGTCCAGATTAGTAATAAATAGAATGATTTCTTCAATGTGTATTTCTCAACGGCATAGGTTTGTACTGTATATTGGGGGGGTCAAGGTCAATGGATCCCAGGATTTTCACTCTTTTCCAGGGGGGTCACATTGACCTGCCTATAATATTGGGGGGGGGGGGTCATGACCCCCCCGTCCCCCCCAATTCTACGCCATTGGTATTACTGGATATAAAGCCTGCACCCAAGGTCTAAAGGACCAAAGTGTGAGAACACTGGTGTAGTATATAAACTAGTCATATTTTAATGCAATGTATCAAGGGATAGCCATCACAACAATGTCAGAGCTTTTATCGTTCTAAATTTCAGACAGTAGTATGAAACGAAAAGTGACAGACTTTAAGCAAGCAAAATGATATCCCCTCATGATGTACTGACATTTGTAGAGCCCCCAATGTTTTCAAACAAAAACTGCACATTACAAGTCTGTCAAGACTTACACAACACAAGTGAAAGATCTTAGAGGGCTCTCCAACCCTGCTCCAGAGATACTGTCCTGGTCATTTTCATTCCAAACCCATGTATATGCAGCGTCATTCAGTTACTCTCTAATTATTTGAATCAGGTGAGCTAAATTAGGGTTGGAGTGAAAACAACCAGGATAGTAGCTCTCCAGCAGTAGAATTGGAGACCCGTGGCTTATGCTATTGTTAAAATAAAGGGGAACATGATATTTTGTTTGATTTTTAGGTATATGTATAGGTAATTGTCTTGCTGTATAGCCACATTCTTTACTCATGAAATACAAATGAATTAGGAAATGTTAACTTGTACATGTGTGTGCAAGTTAAAGAAACATTTGGTCACAAATAAACCCAATGATTACTTTAAAAGTTATAATTTTTAACCCAACTGTAATAGTGATCCATGAGTGATGAAAGACAGTTCTCCAACTCGATATCAATTATGGCTTAAATATGCGAGCTACTCAAACATCACAGGTATCGTAGTACTTCCTACTCGTTCCCCTTATTCCCGCAAACGTTTTACTCTACCTCTTAGGACCGCGTAGGGCCTCTGCAGTTGAGCAACAACGCCTGAATACAAAAGGCATTCACTTCATAACACATAGTCAAACTTACCCTGCAACTATGCCTAAATACAAAACAAATACATCGGCCAAAGTGTTTTCACAATGCACTATATTAATATTATATTAATATTATTCTCCTATACTTGGGTGAATGGGAAATACATAGGCTAGTCAAATGATCAGATCATGAAATTTTGGTCATTAAATTAACAAAATCAATATAAACAAAACTCACACATACAGTATCTCACAAAAGTGAGTACACCCCTCACATTTTTGTTTATATTTGAGTATATCTTTTCATGTGACAACACTGAAGAAATGACACTTTGCTACAATGTAAAGTAGTGAGTATACAGCTTGTATAACAGTGTAAATTTGCTGTCCCCTCAAAATAACTCAACACACAGCCATGTCTAAACCGCTGGAAACAAAAGTGTGTACACCCCTATGTGAAAATGTCCAAATTGGGCCCAATTAGCCATTTTCCCTCCCCGGTGTCATGTGACTCGTTAGTGTTACAAGGTCTCAGGTGTGAATGGGGAGCAGGTGTGTTAAATTTGGTGTCATCGCTCTCACACTCCCTCATACTGGTCACTGGAAGTTCAACATGGCACCTCATGACAAAGAACTCTCTGAGGATCTGAAAAAAAGAATTGTTGCTCTACATAAAGATCGCCTAGCCTATAAGAAGATTGCCAAGACCCTGAAACTGAGCTGCAGCATGGTGGCCAAGACCATACAGTGATTTAACAGGACAGGTTCCACTCAGAACAGGCCTCGCCATGGTTGACCAAAGAAGTTGAGTGCACGTGCTCAGCGTCATATTCAGAGGTTGTCTTTGGGAAATAGATGTATGAGTGCTGCCAGCATTGCTGCAGAGGTTGAAGGGGTGGGGAGTCAGCTTGTCAGTGCTCAGACCATACGCCGCACACTGCATCAAATTGGTCTGTATGGCTGTCGTCCCAGAAGGAAGCCTCTTCTAAAGATGATGCACACGAAAGCCCGCAAACAATTTGCTGAAGACAAGCAGACTAAGGACATGGATTACTGGAACCATGTCCTGTGGTCTGATGAGACCAAGATAAACCTATTTGGTTCAGATGGTGTCAAGCGTGTGTGGCGGCAAGCGGGTGAGGAGTACAAAGACAAGTGTGTCTTGCCTACAGTCAAGCATGGTGGTGGGAGTGTCATGGTCTGGGACTGCATGAGTGCTGCCGGCACTGGGGAGCTACAGTTCATTGAGGGAACCATGAATGCCAACATGTACTGTGACATACTGAAGCAGAGCATGATCCCCTCCCTTCGGAGACTGGGCCGCAGGGCAGTATTCCAACATGATAACGACCCTAAACACACCTCCAAGACGATCACTGCCTTGCTAAAGAAGCTGAGGGTAAAGGTGATGGACTGGCCAAGCATGTCTCCAGACCTAAACCCTATTGAGCATCTGTGGGGCATCCTCAAACGGAAGGTGGAGGAGCACAAGGTCTCTAACATCCACCAGCTCCGTGATGTCGTCATGGAGGAGAGGACTCCAGCGGCAACCTGTGAAGCTCTGGTGAACTCCATGCCCAAGAGGGTTAAGGCAGTGCTGGAAAATGATGGTGGCCACACAAAATATTGACACTTTGGGCCCAATTTAGACATTTTCGCTTAGGGGTGTACTCACTTTTGTTGCCAGCGGTTTAGACATTAATGGCTGTGTGTTGTGTTATTTTGAGGGGACAGCAAATTTACACTGTTATACAAGCTGTACACTCATTACTTTACATTGTAGCAAAGTGTCATTTCTTCAGTGTTGTCACATGAACAGATATAATTAAATATTTACAAAAATGTGAGGGGTGTACTCACTTTTGTGAGATACTGTACATAGTATAACGACATTTCCTGAAGTAATTGTATCAGTTTGTTTTTCACTTTAACGAAGCTAGCTCACAGCAATCCTAGAGCTAACAACCAAGATGTGATTCATCACTTGCTAGCAATAGACGAGAAGTTAACACGATACGTTATTCAGACGTTCCATAATACACGACCATAGACGCGGACCACAGACGTGAAGTTCACACGATACGTTATTCAGATGTTCCATTATACACGACCATAGACGCGGACAACAAGCGCCAAGTTCACACGACACGTTATTCAGACGTTCCATTATACATGACCATAGACGCGGATACTGCTTCCCGAGGTTGATTAAGTGCACGAATCACCCCTCATAAATCACCCCTCATACACCTATAGGAGTAGCGTCAGTATACACGCTCAGACGACTGCTTCAGTCGACTGACTTAGACGACTGAACGCACGTGTATACGTGTATGTATTTATTCACTTATCCGGCAGAGGGCGCTGGTCTTTCGTGGATTTTGATTCTGAAGAAGGCAGAACCATACATAGGAAGGTGCTTTTTGCAAATTTTTATACATTTTTTAAATTCAGTGTAGCCTACTGTTAAGGAAAATTTGTGTTTTGAATAATTGAATTGAAATCAGTTTTTGGACTTTGTCTGTTTTGATATACTTCAAGGGAACACCCCTGTGTTGACTAGGGTATAGAATTAAATGCAGGTGATGAGTGGTAAATGCGACATTTCTGACATTTTTGTCAAAAATCGCTCAGAATTGCTTGGATTATCCCTGTTTCAAATAAGAACTGTTGCTACAAGAACTCTGGATCAAAAAGCCACTTGATAGCTAAAAATAGTTTCCAGCTCTATTAATTTAGACATATTCTGACAGTAAAATATGTTGCTGAATTTGGTCGGGTAGGAGATGTGATATAAGCTAAACTAAAACATGATTTTATGTGAAGAAAATGTCTTTCAAAAGAGTGTTATATAGGCTAGCATATATTTTTTTTATTTCATTTATTGTAGGCAGTAGGGAGTGTACGCTGACTTCAAATTATTTTTTCCCCATACCATAGTCAATGCCTATTTAGCAGTTAGAATTGAATGGAATATAAAATAATAGGGAGGGTGTTTATAGTTACCAAATGGTTATGGAATTACTATTTGTGGAGCCATGATTATTCTAGCACAAAGTTAGGCTAGATTATGAAAATTCTGAGTAATGTTTCACAGAGTATCCTATCGTACTGTTAGTCTGTTAAATCAATTTGAGATAGCCATAAACACAA
This sequence comes from Esox masquinongy, assembly GCA_016801175.1. Classification (NCBI taxonomy): domain Eukaryota; kingdom Metazoa; phylum Chordata; class Actinopteri; order Esociformes; family Esocidae; genus Esox; species Esox masquinongy. The sequence goes on along the minus strand of JACXGI010014053.1, from coordinate 2,378 downwards.
TTAAACAACGTCAACATTCGTTTAGGAATGGCATAAAACATAGCTAATAGCTTGATAAGACTATTTATTTAAATACATTTGTATCAATCTATGCTAAGTTTGTTGCAAAGTTGTGCGGCATGGTAATGCAACAAACTTGTTTATTTACCAGCACATATTTTACCTTACAATTACTACTTATAGGCTATTTCACAAAATAGTTTTATAGTTTAGACAATTGTCGCCAGAAACCTATACGGACATGAAGAATGACTGGAGCCGCGATTAATTTTGACAGTAGGCATACGTCAGCACAATTTTGAGACTTATTTAATACAGCCAATCACAATCCCTAATAAATAACTTACTATTTCTTTTTAGCCAGGGCATGACAAAATGAAAACCTGCTATATGTCTGATTTTACACGAACACGAAATAACATGCTTTGCATTTTATCTATCTGCGCTTCTTGCCAAATTTGCACTATGGCATATATATGATGTTTTTTCAGTAGGCTACCTTCTTAAATGAAGTAGCCTATAAATTATTAATTAGATTGGCAGGTGTTGGTAAGACTGCATGGTCATAGCTGGCTAGAATTCTACTGTTGTTATTTAAATAAATCTATTGATTTTATAAAAATGAAAATGGTCAAAATGTTTAAAAAATTAAAACAATGGAAGGAGTACAAAATTATTAATAATATTTATGACACTCCCGATCTGCACTGTGTAATCACAATGCAAAACTGCAATGCACATGTTAGGGATTGAATATGTATATTGTACATTTATTGAATAATAACCAGTAGTTGTTAAAGCATTTATTTCCATATTTACAATGTACATTTACAAGATATCTACAATGCTGAAAAATAACGTATATAGGCTACAAATTACAGGTAGGCATATCAGTTTTCTGTGAAGAAAAATGTAAGAGAGAGAAGCCCTGTTTACAGAAAAGGCTAAAATAAAATAGATTCTTCATGGGAAACCTGAAAGAGAGATGCAAAATTGTAGATGAAAAACATGTTAATGTCTATTATTTTAATTCATTGTCTGTGGTTTTAACTAGCCACCCAGTCTCACTTGCGTTAAAGCATATATAGAGAAAGCAGCGTAGCAAAGACAATAATACAAAAAAATGGTCAACTAAAATGTATTAGCCTAAAAAAGATTTTGCGGCTATAGGTCTACACAGCATTAAGCAACAACAAGCTTGATTGAGCAATGGACATGAACTTTGGTTTGGGAAGGGAGGACGTATAGGCTATAGCCAATGGCTGAAAGTTTACAGCCACATTGATGAAATGTTTGAGAGTGAAAAAAATAATTACAGTGTCGCTAGCAAACCCGAGCAACAAAACCCACTGGTAACTAGCTATATTGCATGTAACCACGCGCCTCCAGTCAACATGCCTGGTGGTTTTAGCTAGATGAATGACTACCTTCACTCACCTGTATTTAGCAGAATAACTAGCCCATTCTTTGTCTCTTCGTCGGAGGTGTTTAACAGCTTCCTGTTCGTACAGTCTAGAGATCCCCGGGCTACTGCGCCCTCTGCTGTATAGAATAATATCTACACGCGTATACATGTACGTTCAGTCGTCTGGGTCTATGTATAACGTGTATACTGACGCATCGCGTATACGTGTATGTGACGCGTATACATGGGTGCATACATGTATACACATATACGGTTGCATACACGTATAGACGTATACACGGTCGCATACGTGGTGGTATACACGTTAGGTCGTTTATATAGTTTATTGAAGTCCCTTTTCATCTGCCATAAGCCTTGTCTGTGTGTATTGTTGTTCCGCAATGCTGTGTATTTAATATTGGTCAATTTCCTCCGTTCATTCTTTCAATTCTGAAATATATGTATTAATCTATTAATTCAGGTGGAGGAGGCGTTCAGCCCTTCTCAAGAGCAGAGCCGACTAGCCCGGGACCATAATGTCAACCAGACCCCCAGCAATAACCTGCACCATATTGGCAGGCCCAGCCAGTATGAGACCCCTTGTGAGATGGAACTGGACGACACCCTCCATTCAGTCTACTACTCCCCCGACCAGTCATTGTCCAACCGGTCGGACGTCAGCAGAAAGTAAGGATTGCATCTCGATACTATACACCAAGTCCTGAATGCAGCGAGATCTTGGCTGATCACATACAGGTGCTGGTCAGAAAATTAGAATATCATCAAAAAGTTGATTAATTTCAGTAATTCCATTCAAAAAGTGAAACTTGTATAATGTATACATTCATTCCACACAGACTGATATATTTCAAGTGTTTATTTCTTTTAATTTTGATGATTATAACTGACAACTAATGAAAACCCCAAATTCAGTATCTCAGAAAATTAGAATATTGTGAATAGGTTCAATATT
>JACXGI010014052.1:0-19721 GCA_016801175.1 Esox masquinongy | reverse complement strand
AGGGGCTGGCTGAGGACTCCGACAGGGCCAGGAGTGGTATCCCAATATCCCCTACGTCCCCGTCTTGCTCCTCGCCACGGTCCTCCTCGTTCTCCTCCCTCAACAGCTCCTTTTCCTCCACTACGGAGGTTGGGGTTACGGTACAGGCAGAGGCGCCACTCATGCCGGGGGCCGCGGCATTCAGACTGCTTGTGGAAGTTGTCCGGCCCCGGGGCGGAGCGGCCGGCAGCCTGGGGAGTCTCCGGAGGTTGACCAACGTGCTGAACTGCTGAGCGACCAGGTCTTTGGCCCGCGGAGCAGAAAGTGGCGACAGGGAGGCCGACACGGAGGCCGAAGGGACCGGACAAACGACAGCTGCGGAGGGCAAAGCGAGGATGACCTGCAGGGGAGGAGCAGGGGGAGGCGGCGGTGTTGATGTCACGGGCTGGATCGGCGCCGGTTTGTGGTGGGCCATGTACCGTTGGACGGCAGCGCACGCCTGGGAGTCGTTATCCGAGCTTGTCATTTCACCCCCCGGACTGCGGACGGTGCTATGGGACACTGCCAGGGACAGCGAGAGGTCACAGGGCTGTGGAAGGTACCGGCGCCTGAAGCCGCAGCGCTGGAACGAAAGGTTGCTGGGAAGTCGGGGCGGGTAGCGAGTCCCGGCTGGGAAGCTGTAGTCCGACATGGTTCTGGTGAAATAGTACAGAAGGGTGGCACTGTCTTCTGTACCTGGAGGGAGGTTGTGTTCTTTAACTGCCACATAGATTAATGGCAAACTTCTCTGTAGGAACAGAACACGGATTTAAATGAATATGATTCCTTTTTTTTTTATTCTGTTCCTAAAATCTATGGTCAAAACACGTCTACAAACATCTAGTCTGACAAAGCATTTATCGTTGGGAAATCTGACAACGACAGGTGTGTGAAATGTCCAAGATCCCTTAATGCATTGGGAAGGTTAGGTGTCCAAAAATATAGTTTGAGGAGTGTAGTTGGTAGTACCCTCAGCCATTCAGGCATGGCTCTCTCGTCCCTCTCCACTGGGGGTCGCAGGTCACCCGGCCTCACACTGCCACAGGCCAGGGGCATGGGCCGGATCACTTTGTGGAACTGATAATCCTGGATTAAAAAAAAAAAAACCACATCCAATCTCATTGTTAAGGTGAAAATTAATGTTAGTCTTAATCTTATTTTAGTAGGCTTGTGGCTATCTGGAGAAAAAAAAAAAAGAGTCAGAGATAGCAATATCACCTGGTTTATAGAACAGATTACAAGTTCTAGAAACAAGAAACAAACTAAATAGAAACAAGCATTTCTATAAAATAGGCAGCCTCGATAAAATATTCCTTATAAATAATATCGTTTGTACATCTGGGTGGTCTACCTTGATGACGTTGTTGGGATGGATGGGTTTACACATCTCAAAGAGGTGGTCGGTGATCTGAGTGACCCTCTTGGTCCGGAGAAGGTACTGACACAGCAAGGGTCTGGGCTGGAGGGTATCCCGCAGGTTCCTCAGGCCAAGGACCAACAAGCTGGACAAACAACATGGTGCGAACGGATGGACGTGGCCGCAAATTTGTGTCTCGCTTTTAAATTTCCTCCGAGAGACAATGGACTACGCTGCTATGGCAGAATCCTGTAGGAAACGGCAGTGTGACGGGGTCACTCTTACCAGTCCTCTCCGGGGGAGAACACACTGACGGAGCGAAGGGAGTGCAGGGCTGGGTCCAGGCTGACGAGGGGCAGCAGCTCGGGGTACAGGAACACGGGCCGCGTCGCGAACAGCCAAGCCAGCTCGGCGGGCATCGCTGGGTACTTACGGACTGGCAACACACAACCAATCTGTTAGTGTGAGGGACACTCATTTCGACAGTCAATTAGGCCTTGAGCGCGCGCGCTTACTTTTCCTGCTTCTCCGTGGCTCGTTAGGTGCCGCTTCGTAAGGGATTGGGGACAGTCTGAGTTCCTCTAGAAGTGACAGTGCCCCCTGCAGGTTACAGGCTCTAAACACACTGGTGAAGCCTGGATGGAGAGGGCATTGGCTCACCTCCCCACGCTCGGCAAACATCTGTAACTCCATCTGACAAACAGGATAGGAGGAATGTATTTAATAGAGAGAGAAAGATAAAAAGGAGGGACTGCCCGAAGGGGAAAACGTTGCTAAGGGCTAGGTTTGCTAAGGGCTCCAGTAGAAGTTTATTTGTCTGTCGGTTTCTCTCACCAGGAACTGCTTGGTTGTGACAGCTTCGTTCTGCATTGAAGCCACTGGGCTTGTCAACATGTGGACCTGCGTCAGAAGCTGGACGTGCTGCAGACAGAGGAAGATAGTCAACACACACACACACACACACACACACACACACACACACACCCCCCCCCCCCCCCCCCGAGGGGGTATTGAGTTTGTGACAAAGTCAATGATCAGTTCCTCATAATATTTTCCACTCAGATCGGTGTCCCTGCGATAAAATCCTAGCAGAACACCAAGACCCCTACCTGCTGGACCTGCTGCTGCAGCTGGAGTCTTTGGCAGTGGGAAACGGTGGGGGTAAAGGGTGGTTTGGGCTTGGGGTTGCGCCCCGGCGGCAAGCGCCCCTGACTCTCTAGCAGAGCCCTGCGACGCCGAATGGCAGCCAACTCCTCCTTCACCGTTCTGTAAAGCCCATCTCCCTCCTCATCCATGGTGTCCTCCAACCTGGGGATTAAAGGTTTACCCTGTCAGATATACTGTAGACTGGTCCAATCAGAGGAGGTGGAAGGTCTAGTCTGTCAGATATACTGTAGACTGGTCCAATCAGAGGAGGTGGAAGGTCTAGTCTGTCCGATATACTGTAGACTGGTCCAATCAGAGGAGGTGGAAGGTCTAGTCTGTCAGATATACTGTAGACTGGTCCAATCAGAGGAGGTGAAAGGTCTAGTCTGTCAGATATACTGTAGACTGGTCCAATCAGACGAGGTGGAAGGTCTAGTCTGTCAGATATACTGTAGACTGGTCCAATCAGACGAGGTGGAAGTAAAGTTTGTCAACAGAATTATGTTTAACAACTGAACTAAATTGACTGTACATCTGGGGAAGGCTTCCCAGCTAAGGCTTCCCGAAGTGTGAATATACATACGGGATAGCTGGTGGAGTTTTGTCGGTCGGGGTTCCCAAGGCTGGTGCATCTTCCTCTCTCTCCTCTTCCTCTTGTCCCTCCTCCTCTAGCTCCAGAACAGGGAGATCATCTTGGAACTGTGGTAAACATAGAGATTACTAACTGACAGAAACAAGACATAACAAAGAAGAAAGACCAACAGAGGAGGTTTAAAAAAATAATAAAAAAATAAAGAGTAAAGGGCTAGAGAATAAAAGGAGACCAAAAAGTTCAGTCTCTTACCGTCTCAAACAACTCCTCCATTAACTGATTCACTTCCTTCTCTGATGGGGAGAATTATTTGACAATGGAAGATGAAGGTCAGTAGAAGGCAGTCACAGTCTAGAAAACTAGATAAGACACCCACGTCCCAGGGTCTCCCTTCTGACTCACTAGTGATGCGGACGGCTCGGTCGTTACGGTAATCCTCCACGTCGGGTTCGTCAATCTCCGCCAAGAAGTTATACTCCGGGTCATCATCGTCATCATCAGCTTCTTCTGGAGACAGACCAAGGGAGAACAATTGATGGGGATTGAGAAAGTGATGTAGCTTTCTTGATAGTCTGGCTAAAGTGGCTAGCAACAGTTGCTAGGGACGTATGTGTGTGAGCACAAACACACACACCGTCGTTGTCCATGTCAGAGGTCATGATGCCCTGCAGCCAATGAGTCCACTCGCGGTCCTCGGGGGCAGAGCCACACTCATACATGTCAGGGGTGATATCAGGGGCACGGAGCTCCGCCTCCAGCTGGCCCATGGGGACGTCCCGAAGGGGCCTCTTGGAGCGGGTACGACACGCCATCAGACCGTCAGCCAGGGGGGGCTGTGAGCGAGGGGGAGAAACGGATAGTATAGGGAGAGGCGGTGCGGTGGAAGGAGAAAGAAAGCAGGAGGTTAGCAGTGCCAAGTCAAGGCACCCTCCATCTCCAAGCACACCTTTGGTTCAGGGAGTAGCTCCAGTGTCACTGCATTTCAAAATGCCCCACACACACACACCCCTCCCAGGTTAGAGCCAACGGTACAACCCGGAAAGCAGAGACCTCTATCGCATCCCAAGCTACTTGAATGACCAGAGCGTTGATGTGTGGCCATTATACCTGGTAGGGCTCCAGGCAGGCGGGCCCGATGGCCAGCTCCTCCTCCACGGCATGTAGCTTCTCCAGGAAGCTGCAGTCTGGGGGGGCACGGCCGGTGGCGGATCCCTGGGAGCCAGGGGAGGGCTTGGGAGGCGGGGGGGGGCCCATGGGCACCGCCTCCACCCTCAGGTGTCTGGACCGGCTGCGATTCACCTGGACGACAGGACAACAGGGAGACTGAAACTAAGAAGTGTTTTATACCTTTACAGAAATCATTTTTTTTTGTGAGATGAGATATTCACATGCATACAGTGTATCTAATATTGCATATTATGTCAGGTGAAGTACAGATGTGTGTTACCTGCATAGGGCTGCAGCTCCTGTCGTCATCCCACTCCGGGTGTAGCCCCCGGGGGAAGGCCCCTCTGCTGCCCCTCGGAGACGAGGCGGTGCTCTCCATGTCACTCTCCTGAAACGTCTACCACCCGCACACACGTTTTCAATTTAAACACGTTCTCACTAAGAACCAGCGATCAAGACGATAACTCGTGCTATAATATTATTCCCTTTTCAGTCCCACACCAGCGCAGGCAAAAACGAGCATACAAATATCTTACGTCTTCCGCCGTCTCGTCATCTTCCTCTTCATTGGGGCAGTACTCTTCATCTGAGGAGTCTTCCTCCGCTAGTTGAATGTCCACAAACTGCTGAGCCTAGACAAGGAGGCAAAAGGCACAGACAAGCACTTCAGAGGTCACTACTAAGGCCAGGTAAGGTATTGGTACTTCTTTAGAAGCAGTAACAGAACCATTCAACGTTTTGCAAAGGCCGGTACCTTCTCTTTATTTACTTTTTTGATGGGGGAAATGTTCCACGTGGGAATGATCTGAAATGGCACAAAGATGGAATTACAAAAGGCTCGACAGGAAAGGAAATCTCAATGAATGCTACAACGGACACGACAAGAGCACTCACCACTCCTTTCTCTACCACCTCCTTGAATTTAGAACGTGTCATCTTGGGCTCCTAAAAAGTTGATGAAAACAATGTTAAGTGAATGTGGAGGGAGACAGTTAAACAACTTTCAACTAACATCTGAGAAAAGTCTTGATTTGAATCTGGAAATGCAACATTGAACACTCACAAAGGCAGGCACGGCCTCAGTATCATTAATGGCGGCTTTCATCATAGCCACCACGTGCTCATTGGTAATCACTTCCTGTGGGTCAATGGTAAAAAGTTTAAAAACAAACCTAAAAATGAGAAAAACCTCAATGTAGTTGTCTTATTATAGGAATTTGACCCGTCTGCTGTAGTTATTGGGGCAGCAGCCATAGCCTAGCAGCAAAAAAAAATCTAAGATCACTGGTTCCAATTCCTAAGCTGACATTATGAAAAAGAAACTGATGTTGTCTTGAGAAAAGCATTTAACCCCAATTGTTCCTGTAAGTCGCTCTGGATAATAGAATCCCCTCAAGTGACAAGCTATGACTATTAAATTCCTGCTGTAGGCTGCAGCCGTGTTAATTTGGTGTAGAGGTGCTGGGAGTAAGCTATGCAATGGCCCCTCTCTGCAATTACATGAATGATGTTGCGGACGTTGGTCGTGGTCAGGTTGAGCTGCCGGGACTTGTTCTCCAGCTCACGGTCCAGCTCCCTATCAATCTCCACCTCTGGAAGCGTCCCTTCCTGTTGTCCAGCTCCCACCTGTTCCTCTGCTGATCTCTTCTTCCTCTTCGCCCCTCCTTTTTTCCGACTGCCCTTGCGTCCCCTGCCCTGACGGTCGTCTGAGAGATAGTGGAAGACATGGAACCCCTGCGCTTTAGCTTCAGATTGTGGACCAGGTCTTGGTCTGAACTCATGTGTGCGGTGTTCCTAATCTTGCTGATGTTGCATATAACATGCTGGATGAGCATTTCTGAGGGCCAGCGAGGAGGTTTTCCTCACCCATTGTGATGACCAGGTCTGCCTCAGTATCGTCATCTGTTTGAGGGGACAGCTGGTTAGAGCACTGGGCAGCCTTCCTTTCATTCTCTGCCTTACCTGGAGATCCTGCAAAGACAAGAGACTCACTTGTTTATCTACCCATCAATTTCTTGTGTAGTCACACAAAAAACCAAGATAGATCTATTACGTAAGCCAGTGTTCAAGATATTTAACGTACACTAAAGTTAAATGTGAATTTTGAACTATTCTTGCAACTACTATCTACTTACCCTCAGCAACAAGAAGTTCTGGGTTGGGAACCCAGCCAAGCAGTCCTTGACCTTTGAACCTTGGAGACCGTCTCCAGGATGATGTCCCATGGACCTCCAGACCTTTTTCCTCCTGGGAAGTGGAGGTACTGGACTCTGTTGCAAGTGGTGATGATGCACTGTAGAACGGTGGAGATCCAGCACACTCAAATTTCCCTCCCCTAACCGATTTGGCAGGACAGCCTTTGTGAGAGCTGGTCTTGCGTTTGCGGACCAGACTCATCGTGTAGTACCACCTGAGAGATTAGGTAAACCAAGGAAAAGTTTCTGGTGAGCATTAACTCAGCCTAAAATGTTTTCCAATATTGGCTGTTTACACAGACAGCAAAATTTATACTTTTATTTTCTCAAATAAGATTTTTGTTCACAAATTAAAAAGTGCAGTTAGTGGAGTGATGTTTTCTAATTGGGATGATTTTGTAAAGGCAGACCAAGGTCTGCATTGGTCATTCAAGATGGATGGAAGGCATATGACAGAATATCCTTGCAAGGAAGTAAAAGGGTATTCAGTTGAACCGGTCCAGGTATCAGAGGGAAAACGACTTTATGACACTGGTGGATTTTATGGTTTGCATCGTTAGGTGGGTAGCAAGATATCCTAAAGTTTCTAAGGTAGCTAGCTAGCTACTCAGACTACAAAACGTCAATAATAAGCTACAATACAGTATCGCTCAGCTCCTGGTACGAACTCAGCTATCAGAACTCGCTAAGAAACATTACTTACGGAAGAGGTAGTATCCACTATACGTTCAATTAAACAAATTCGCCTAAGTAGCTTGCTTCAGATGTAACACGTTAGTTAGCTGTGTTGTTGTAGCTAGTATTATTGTACTGAGTGAGTACAGTAATGTGTTGTTGGCCTTGGAACCCAGACCATCAGTCAGTAGTAGTGGCAATGACACCCAAGACACTGGTAACTAACATTATCCAAAGCAAGGGTTAGTTACACAAACATATTTGCCTAAGCTCACCTTCTTTTATGGCATCAATGTTTGTGGTGGTGTGACGGCTAACGTTAGCAAGATGAGGTTAACTTGCTAACGTTAGCTAGTAGCTATACAGCAACTTACGTTACTTAGCTAGCACTAACAAGTTGCTTTTGATAACGTTACTAGCCTGGAAATGTGTCTCGATTGGAAAACAATTTTGCACACGAATGCTGTGTTGATATATTAGTTATTAATTGGCGAGAAAAACAATAGCTATTAGCAAGCTGCATCTTACCCGCCACAACACTATTAACTCCATCAGCGGACTACTATCAATACGCTCTCCCAGCAGCAGCACAAAATATGACGTAATACAGAACCCCTAAAAATACATGACCGAATTTTAAAATATTCAAGAAGAATTCAATGATTTATACGACCTCTCCAAACAGCCTACATTAAATTGTAAGATGAAAAGCCGACAAAAACATAAATAATGTAAAACATTGTAAGAAACAAAAGTCGACATCAAAGTATTCAATTATCGGGGCTAGATTAATACAGGATAGCGGCATTGGCTTTGGTTAATGAATTACCAGCCGCAATAACATTATTAATATACACAAGATAGGGTTGGCCCAAGAATCGAACTATGAGAAGAACCATATACTCCGCCAGAGGTGTGAACATCAGTACTTCAGGTTTGACAAATGTAGGCTACACGGTCAACGGAACTATTCAAATCAGGCTGGACATTTTAGTAATTCAACTGACGCCCTAATTCAGAGCGATATAGGCCTACAGTGAGTGTACACATTTTCGACAGGGTCTCCCGTGGGAATCTAACCCACTACCTCTGGTATTTTGAGCTACACCGGACACTTCATAATAACAAGAAACTTCTAAAGGCGTTGAGTCGAACATGTGTGCGAGTGTAGGTAGGCCTACATTTAAATGTGATCTGTAATAATGGTATTGTAGAATGACATAGCTATAATAGTAGCTTATTCAAACCATTACCTACACTGGACTGTTTTGCAGACTTCCACCGACAGAACCTATGAGTTAATTAGAACGAGCTATGGGCTAATTGAATTCACCGGGTGTTTTTTTAAGGGTATAAAACGTTTTCCACAGGTAACAACACGCAAGTTGGATTTTGCGTGCACCAATAAACGATGCATGTATCAAAGGCAAGTATGTCTATGCGGACAATTGTTCTGACTCCGGAAAGGGTTCCAATCTTTACAATTCCATCGAAGCAAAGATCTCCACATACACTGCAAGTTTCTGAAACGGATAGGTCAAAATTACTGGCCTCATGTAGCCCCAAACAGCGCGGACAATCTACTCCAGAGGCCCCATCTACTCCAGAATCCCCAACTCCATCTTCGTTCCTTAGGCTGCCATCGACTCCGGTTACGAGGTTCAAGCTTCACCAAACTATCTCGCAGAGAGAGGACTTATCTGATCCATCCACCCGAGCGGCAATGTCTCTGTCCCATATTGACAAAATTACCACCTCGTACGGCTTCCGTGCACTCGCCCAGAGTCCGTGCACGCGAAGAAGGGAATCGCTTTTTCACAAGAACAGAGAGACGGACTACTGCTCTCCCATACCACGTCTAACTACTCCCTCGGCAGGTCTTAGAGAAAAGCGAAGGACCACAAGCACCATCTCAAATAAGGCTGGCCTGAACGAAACACATCATGCATCCTCGAGCATGGCGACTCATTCGCCTTCTGTTCAGATTCGGAAGACTGGTAAAACGGACACTCTACAGTGTTTATTCACCAAACCTATCGCTACTTTGAAGGCCTCCATGCCTGTGCGTAGACGGAAGGTAGGACCAGGCCAAGGCGCATGGAAAGCCGTATGGAGCGGTCATTGAATTGGGGCCTATTTGCCATTTACTTATCTTTTTTTTAATTTATCAAATAAACAAACCATTTTAATTGTTGTCTTTTGTTTCAGTTTCTACGGTAGGCTTTGACCACTTGAAGCTAAATGGCTCAAACTTTGTTTCCATTTTTCAAATGGGAAAAGGCCATAACTGAGGGGAAACATTTTACATTGCCATTGTAGTCCACTGGGTGGGACTTCCAACTTAATTAGCTAAAACCTTCCGATGAACAGTTGTTCATGTTACAACATTTGCAACTTGAAAGGTACAAGTTCTGGAACTGTCATTTTAACAGACCTTATCCATCCATCCTCAAATTATTTTTGTGTTAATATGGGGTTTAAAAAACAATTGCACATTAAGCTGGCCCAAGTGGGTGGAGTCTACACTGTAAAAAGTGACTGCATTAGTTTCAAAACCAGGCTCCTAAGCTTGGTAAGCCCATAGAAAAATTTGTAGTATTGTTTTCACACTTAGTAGCTGTTTTTTTTTGGTTATAACGGTATCTGCATTTCCAATGAACACATTTGTTTCAGAACCATTTGTTCTGACTTGTTGACCATATAGGATGATGGGAGACTGTCTGAACTGAGAGGATAAACTGGAAGCCTTAAAGCAGAATAGACAAAAATGTGGACCACAGGTGTTTAAACAATACAAAATAACAGGGCCTTCAACCCTCTCCTCAGGGACCCCTGATATGTTACCATTTTGTTTCAGCCCTGAACAGGCACACCTGATTCACTAATCATGGACTTGATGATTACATAAATAATTGGGTGTGCTAACTGGAGTAGATGAATTACATGGAATCTTACTTCAGAGTAGCAATATTATGTTTTGTTTTTTTAACAGCATTGTCCTTTTAATTCTTGAGACCGGAATGGCCATGTCAATATCTTGATGCTTTGAGTTGTACATGTTCTAGCCTCCTAGTCAGCCTCCTAGCAGAAGAACCTCCTATTTAGTGACTCTTCCTTTGTTCACTAACTCTGTGCAATTATTGCATTTTTGATTAAGATCTGATCTTAGTTTAGTCAATATTTCAAGTTTATCCACAATATATGCTTACTTTGATTTACATTCTGATGAACATCTTGGAAGAAACCTGTTGGTAAAAAATGACCAGATACACATCTTTATCAAAATGAAAATGTATATCTGGAAACAAAGCCTGTCATTGATTTCAGTACATTAAAATGTACTTTTGGGCTGGGAGAAAGTCATGCATGGTCAGGATTGGTTTTGAATAATCACTTGGGAAGATCTACAGCAGTTTTGCTTCCATTCGTCCTGGGGCCTTTGTAAAGGTCAGCAACCCTACCAAGTACCAGGACATTTTAAATAAAAACCTGGCTTTGTCAGAAGGCTGAAATTTAACAACTGGATCCTTTACCAAAATAATGACCCACACATTAAAATCCAAAAACATCAACATTGTCAAAAGTCCATCTCAGTCTTCAGACTTGCATCCAATTGACAACTTGTTTGAATTTAATCCTTATGTAGGAATGGTCCTTCCAATCAGTTCTCCAATCTTATAAAACTATTATAAGAAAAGGCTCAGTGTCATTCTCTGTGTGAAGGGAGAGTTCACAAAATACTGAAAAAGGGTGTAAATCATGTTTTTGGAAATCGATTTACAATTTCAGAAATGTGTAATTTTGGTTGATTCTCCTGAATCATGAATGAATCATTGAAGTGCCTCTGGTGCACATGTACTGTTATAGCACGGGTTCAAATCAATTCCACAAGTTGGCAAATTACAACATAGCTATGTTGCTTATATTATACAGATTGCTTTCAAATAATCTTCATAAATGGTGCCAATAATTTGAGGTAATGTGTATGGTAGGTGTACTATATAGTATAGGTTTAAAAGTATAAGCAAATGTAATCTTACCAAGTTATTTTATCTTTCCCACATTTTTAACTGATATCAATTTAATTCATTGTGACAAGCCTACACTGCTAAAAAAAACCTAAGGGAGCACTTAAATCACTCATCTGAACAAAATATATTAATGATCAAACTCTTTACTGTACATTGTGTAATTCGTTGAGAATAAAATGACAACGGTCAATGGAAACCAAAATCACCAACCGATTGAGGGCTGGATTCAAACTCTCACCGAAAATCCAAGTAAACAATTGAAATCACAGGCTGTTCCAACTTGAGTAATGTGACTCAGTAGTGTGTATGCCCTCCCGACAATGCCTCATGCTCCAGATGAGACAGCAGATGGTGTCCTGGGGGATCTCCTCCCAGACCTGGATCAGGACATCAGTGAGGTCTTGGACAGTCTGTGGTGCTAACTGGCAATGTCGGATGCACCTATACATGACGTCCCAGAGGTTCTCAATTGGATTCAGGTCTGGGGAACGTGAGGGCCAGTCAATGGAATCAATGCCTTCGTCATCCAGGAACTGCCTACACACTCTGGCCACATGAGGCCGGGTGTTATCCTGCACCAGGAGGAACCCAGGGCCAACTGCACCAGCATAACTGCACATCAGGCCCTCATGCCACCCTCATGGAGTCTGTTTCTGACAGAAACATGCACCCCAGTACCCCGCTGGAGGTCATTTTGTGGGGCTCTGGCAGTGCTCCTCCTGTTCCTCCTCCCACAAAGGAGCAGATACTGGTCCCGCTGCTGGGTTGATGCCCTTCTATGGCCCTGTCCAGCTCTCATCGTGTCACAGCCCATCTCCTGGTAACAGCAATCCTTCTTGTGACGGCAACTATAGATGTGCCATCCTGGAGAAGCTGGACCACCTGTGCAACCTGAATGGGCTGCAGGTACCGCCTCATACTACCAGTAGTGACAAGGACACTAGCAAAACCCAAAACTAGAGAAGAATCTGTCAGGTAGGATAAGGAGAAAGCAACTGTCTGTGGCCACCACCTGCAAAACCATTCCCTTTTTGGGGGTTGTCTTGCTTTTGCCTCTCCAAAGCACCTGTTGTTCCTTTCATTTGCACCAAAACAGGTGCCATTGATTCACAATTACTTGTGCTTCCTAACTGGACAGATTGATATCCCTGAAGTTTATTCAACTTGCTGTTACATTGTGACGATTACGTGTTCCCATAATGTTTTTGAACAGTGTATATGTACAAAATCCTAAATGAATCCACAAACACTCAAACCCTCCTAGAATATGTTATAAAGCATAAGCAAATCCAATGCAGATCAATAAACACTGAGACCTGCTACAGCATTTTCCCTCTCAATATCCCTCACAAGCACACACCGATCAGCCATAACATTACGACCAGTGACAGGTGAAGTGAATAACACTTTTGTTATCATGGCACCTGTCAGTGGGTGGGATATATGAGGCAGCAAGTGAACATTCTCTGTCCTCAAAGTTGATGTGTTAGAAGCAGGAAAAATAGGCAAGCATAAGGATCTGAGCGACTTTGACAAGAGCCAAATTGTGATGGCTAAACGACTGGGTCAGAGCATCTCGAAAAAACTGCAGTCCTTGTGGGGTGTTCCTGCTCTGCAGTGGTTAGTACCTATCAAAAGTGGTCCAAGAAAGGAAAAGCGGTGAACCAGCAACAGGGTCATGGTCGGCCAAGGCTCATTGATGCATGTGGTGAGCGAAGGCTGACCCATGTGGTCTGATCCAACAGATGAGCTACTTAGCTCAAATTGCTAAAAAAAGTTAATGCTGGTACTGATGGAAAGGTATCAGAACACACAGTGAATCACAGTTTGTTGTGTATGGGGCTGCATAGCCGCAGACCAGTCAGGGTACCCATGCTGACCCCTGTCCACTGCTGAAAGCGCCTACAATGGGCATCAGAACTGGACCAATGGAAGAAGGTGGCCTGGTCTGATGAATCACATTTTCTTTTACATCACGTGGATGGCCGGGTGCATGTGCGTCGCTTACCTGGAGAACACATGACACCAAGATGCATTATGGGAAGGAGGCAAGCCGGCGGAGGCAGTGTGATGCTTTGGGCAATGTTCTGCTGGGAAACCTTGTGTCTTGCCATTCATGTGGATGTTACTTTGACACATACCACCTAATGTACATAAGAACTGTTGCAGACCATGTGCACCCTTTCATGGCAACGGTATTCCCTGATGGCATTGGCAACTTTCAGCAGGATAATGCGTCCTGCCACAAAGCAAAAATGGTTCAGGAATGGTTTGAGGAACAGAACAAGTTCAAGGTGTTGACTTGGCCTCCAAATTCCCCAGATCTCAATCCAATCGAGCATCTGTGGGATGTGCTGGACAAACAGGTCAGATCCATGGAGGCCCCACCTCGCAACTTACAGGACATAAAGGATCTGCTGCTAACGTCTTGGTGCCAAATACCACAGCACAACTTCAGAGGTCTAGTGGAGTCCATGCCTCGATGGGTCAGGGCTGTTTTAGCGGCAAAAGTAGGACCTACACAATATTAGGCAGGTGGTCATAATGTTATGGCTGATTGGTGTATAACAAAGACACTATGAGTATTCAAGCTAGCACCAAACCAACGGTCACATACTAAGTCTTTTGCTACCAAAAACCTTTGATTTCTGGAAATATAATTTACTTAACTAAATATACTTATTTATATACTACCCCGTTTCCAAAAAAGTTGGCCTTGTCAAAAGTTGGCCTTGATTTCTCCAGATTTTCTGAATCTTTTAATGATATTATGTACTGTAGATGAGATCCCCAAACTCTTTTCAATTTTACATTGAGAAATGTTATTCTTAAATTGTTGCACTATGTGCCTGCGCAGTCTTTCACAGAGTGGTGAACCCCTCCCCATCTTTACTTCTGAAACACTCATCCTCTCTGGGATGCTCTTTTTATATCAATCATGTTACTGACCTGTTGCCAATTAATCTAATTTGTTGTGAGATGTTCCACCAGGTTTTTGAATATTGAGTTTAAATGATTTGCACATCATTGCATTCTGTTTTTCTTTACATTTTACACATCATCCCAACATTTTTGGAAACGGGGTTGTACAGTACATAATATTCAAATGACATAGGACTACATCTCCACACCAGAGTTTTTGTGCCCTTTTTTTATTAATATCATAATCATTTAACATAGTTATGATCTTTTTTATGAAAATAGGTCAGTACAAAGAAACGTCCATTAAAAAGTTCAGCGACTACTTCTGGGTCCTCCATTCATACAGTCTTTATTTCTGCACTCGCAATCAGTCCAACCATCTGTGGTTAAAATTATCCAATGAGAGAGTGTTTCCGTGGTCTCAATTCTGACCAATCAAAAACGTAGGGTGGACAGAAAAAAGTGACCCATATTAATCAACCACTAGTTGAAGGTTTTTCCAGATGTGGGGTGAATTATATTTTTGAGGTGGAAGTGTTGGGACAAAAGTGACTATTTCTCAACCCCTCAACAAGTCTTAGACCTTGAACAGGCAACATCACCAGAACCTGAACTTCCATGTTGACCACTCTGTTAAAATGTACTGGACTGGCTGGTCTTGCTGGTTGGTTGGTCATCATTGCCATGGCTAATAAAATGCTGTCATTCTGATGTCTCTAAGTGCAGTGTGATACTGTAGGCGGACCACAAAGTGACACTAGAGCAACACATTTAACCCCCCACCCCCAAACATCCTAAGTCTACTCATGTAATCCTTTCCTCAAGGATATAGATAGCAGTCTCGTAACAGTATGTCTGTCAGTCTCTGTGCCACAGTGACTGGCATTTCTGCTCGCTTTTCAAGCCCCCTGGAATCTTCCCTTGACCAATCCAGCCAGACCAACTGACGCAAAGCGGCCAATGTCCAGTGAGAGGAGGAGCGTTCTCCATGGCTCCAGCCAGTAGCATTAGAGTCCATTTGAAGGAGCCTCGCCCTCCCCCCTCCCCCCGTTGAGGTCATGTCTCTGGGGGCGGGGTTTCCTCAGTGGTTGAGAGAAGCTGGTTGGATGATGGTCCGGGCTCCGGGTATGTCACTATGGCAGGTGGGAGAGGGTTGATTGTGTGGCGCTCAGTCGCTGTCTGAGCCCACGGCTGATGAGCCTTTCCTCTTCCTCTTGGGAGCTTTGGGCTTGGAGTCCTCTTCCTCCTGCAATGTATTAGGAAGGATGGAAATAAAAACGAGTTAAAGGAACTAGTGGACACACACAGCTTTAGAAAAACCTCAAGCAATTTTATAGTGACAACTGGCAGAGACAGCAAAGTAGTTTAACAATGAACAGTTAAGGCTGCGTTAACAAAAGTCATTTAAAAGACCCTGAATGTAACCCTACTGCTGAGGTGAAAGGTTGTGGGACCTTGTCACTAAAAGTCACTGACCAGGATATAACAGGAAGTGGTCATAGTGGGACCTACCGAGGCACTGCTGGACGCACTCTCTTCCTCGTTACTAATTGGGGTTGCTGCGCCTTTACGCGACCGCGGGGAGGAGGCGGGCGCCTTGCGCCGGGACTTGGGAAGCTTGGACGACGCCTCTTCGTACTCCTCGGCCAATGAAAAGAGATCGCTGAATCTGAGAGGTGGAGACAGGAACAACGGACACATTTACCATCCTATTACACACACACAACCCACTAAGATACTCTTTAAGAAGGTCGGGTTTCAGATGTTTTGAGAACACTGGCAGGGACTTGGCTGCAAGGACAGTGAAGAGCTTTGGCTGGGCTGAACAGACACTTTCCTTCCATATGGGTGGGAAGCCGAAAGACCAGAGTAGGCAGTCATAGAAATGATCCTTTTTGAATGCAGGAAGAGCTGGGCTCTCACCTCATCTTGTGGGCTTCGTCACAGCTGGCCTGGACGTGTTGCAGTGCCTGAAGGATGGGTGTCTGTGTGAAGACTGAGGACACAGACAGCAGTTTTAGAGTTCAGTAAGTGTATTGTTGGTCTTGTACCATTGACAGACAGGCGGGTGTGTTCTAGAAGACGTGTGTTTGTGTGTATGCGTGCGTTTGTATGTGTGTCAGAGACTCACAGCTGTTCTTGGTGTTGCTGAGGTTCAGCCTCAGGTTGTCCATGTGTTCCAGGATCTGTTCCAGGGTCAGCTGGGCCAGTTTACTGCTGGAGCTGCGCAGACTGGGAGACAGGGACAATAAAACAACATTTCCTCCTTATACCCCAATGAAAAGGAACACAAATGTTAGCTGGCTTAATGGTCACCAACAGTGTGCAGGCTTTGTTCCAGACCAGCATTTAAAGAAAGTAATAATCATTCGTGATCAGGCAGGCTATGTGCAGTGCGGGCAAAACCAACAAAAGCTCCACATAAATGAAGGAATACTAGAAAACCATGCTGAAGCTTTGAAACCCATGTGTCACTCTTTAGTTGATGAGCGTTTTCTGGACTTTTACCCAAATCATAATCGTTTTCTTACCTCGACAGAAGATCCGTGTTTGACTTACGGAAAGCCCTGTGAAGTAAACAATGCATGGAATGCCAGTATGAAAACTTGGGACTTAAATCCTTGGAAACAGTTCTGTCCAAAAGTCTATTGTTTTCTTTGCATTTGTTTTTCTTTCTTGGAGTCAGTGAGGACAGACGGGTGAAAGAGTTTTTTTTATTGATAGAGTAGTAGGTTGGATTTGAACCCATGATGTGACAGTACAGGTGCACTGGAGGCAGCGCCCTGAGGACGCTGGACCACAACAGGCCACCAGAACTTCCATTGTAAGTTCAACACGGATCTTCTGGAGGGATATCTTTGCGCGACTAGTTGCATTTATGTATGTGTAAGCTATTTCAGGAGGTTTTTGGAAAGTGTAATGAACCAAGGAATAGCAATATCCAAACAGTGGGTTGCTGTGACATGTCATCAAAGTCCTTCTCGGGAGGTAAAGAAAATGATGAAGATTGAGTTAAAAACCTGATTTCTTTTCCTTAAAGTAGTCAAAGTGGTGGACTTTTAGTCACCTCTGGCGTTTGCGTGGCAGGTTGTTGTTCTTGATGAGCAGGGCCTTGATGTGTTCCCCGAGAACATCATCGTGCTTGGCTGCCCAGTGGCGCAGAATACTGGTGGTGAACTGGTCCTCTGGGTGGCAGGGCCGACTCAACACCATCTTCACCATCTCCTCGCTGGGCCTAAAGGGTTAGGGATCACCACGGGGATCAGTACTGGGTCTAAAGGGTTAGGGATCACCAGGGGAATTAGTAATGGGTCTAAAAGGTTAGGGATCACCACAGGTATCAGTACTGTGTCTAATTGGTTAGGGATCACCACAGGGATCAATACTGGGTCTAAAGGGTTAGGGATCACCACAGGGATTAGTACTGAGTCTAAAGGGTTAGGGATCACCACAGGGATTAGTACTGGCTCTAAAGGGTTAGGGATCACCACAGGGATTAGTACTGGGTCTTAAGGGTTAGGGACCACTACGGGGATTAGTACAGAATGTAAAGCGTTAGGGATCACCACAGGGATCAGTACTGTGTCTAATGGGTTAGGGATCACCACGGGGATTAGTATGGAATCAAAGGGTTAGGGATCACCACGGGGATCAGTACTGTGTCTAATGGGTTAGGGACCACCACAAGGATCAATACTGGGTCTAAAGGATTAGGGATCACCACGGGGATCAGTACAGGGTCTAAAGGGTTAGGGATCACCACGGGGATCAGTACGGGGTCTAAAGGGTTAGGGATCACCACGGGGATCAGTACTGGGTCTAAAGGGTTAGGGATCACCACAGGGATTAGTATGGAATCAAAGGGTTAGGGATCACCACGGGGATCAGTACTGGGTCTAAAGGGTTAGGGATCACCACAGGGATCAGCACTGGTGCAAAGTTAAGTAAATATAACTTACTTTTCCCTGCGAAGTTGCAAAAGCAAACAGGAAAGTGCTTCTGGGTGTTCTAGAGAGGAAGAGGTACAACATGACAATGAGCATATTATGCAAGTAATTATATCAGCATCAATGTTATAAAACCAAAATACAGTTATGAAAAATGTAACAGCTGCATAATCCAGTAAGATACTCAACTCTTTTCAGGTTTAAGAAGTCCATTAAAGATTTACTGTGGTACAGTCTATTGAAAGACAAAGTCTCAACTTCGTCTGAGTTCACAGACGCCCGACCAACACTAGATGTTGCAAGGGAGTGACATGACAAGGCAGCCCCGTGTCTCCACCACCCCTCCACCCAAGGCAGTGTGGTGCAGCTCTCTGCCAGACACTCGGGAATGTGGCTCAAAATGTCTCATGTACTACCTGAGTCTACCCCATCATTGTTTAAGACCAGGAGAGAATGTGCGTTTCACAGGAATATCAAATAAATACCAACAGTTTCTAATTGGTTTCTAATAATTGGTTAAGAGGCAGTTATTGGATGAACAGATGATCTACTTCAGAAACAGACAAATTATGTTAAGTAGAGACGCATTTTCAGGTGGCTCTTGGCTTTTGCCTTGCAAATATCATGAAATAACAGTTAGTGTAGACACATTACCTAATTCCATTAAAAATCAATGCTACGAAAATCTTTCCCAGTGCAAATATACTAAGATGAGCTTCTAGGTACCAAATGTATATAATTACATGTAATATGCAAATGACACAGTAACAATCTTAGCGATGTAGCCAGAGAACAGGGGAGAACCGTGACCACGGAGGCCTGGAATGAGTCTCACCTTTGTACTTGAGGTGTTGCAGGATGGGGATGATGGTCTCCAGAGGGATGTTGTGGGCCAGGAAGAGCTGCCAGGTGCTGTACTGCTCAAATGTCTCCCAATCCAGAGACTGGACTGTAAGCCAGAGACAGTATTAAACACAGAGACAGTCACAGACGGTCCGTAAAATAAAGAGAGATATCAGCTGGTTGGGTGGCCGTGTGACTCACTGAGGATATTGAGGACAGAGTCCTTGCGGAACATCACCAGATCGCCCATCATGACGTGACACATCAGCTCCTGCAGCTGAGACAGATAAGACGGTGCGATGTATGAGTGAGATGTAGAATGGGCGGGCGTGGGGGGAGCGAATGAGATGGGAAAGGGCGCAAGATGAAGGGAATGCAATGGGAGGGTGGAAGGAGGATTGTATATTTGAGTTTCGTTTAATTTCTAATTACCTGTGTTGAATCGATAACCGCTACTATCATGTTGAGCAGCTCCCCGCTCCGCAATGTCTCATCTGGAAACTAGAGAGAGAGGAGATCAGCATTCAAACAGTGGTGAGCCATGAGGTAGTGTGTGGTTGTGTGTGTGTGTGTCTACCTCTGTGTAGATGGATGGTGTGAGGTAACAGAGGAGCCGGACGTCATCCTCCTGGCAGGCCTTCATGTCCATCATTAGACAGGTGTGCAGGTCTCCCAGCGCCGTGGCCTGGGCAAACGACTCATACAGACTCATCTTCCCCATCGCCGCTTTACTGCAAGGACACAATGTTAGGGCAACATCCAAACAACGGTGTGGTTCCAGAGGGCAACAAATCTGGCAGGACATGTCCAGTTGCTGCCTGATCGAAT
>JACXGI010014051.1:0-19733 GCA_016801175.1 Esox masquinongy | reverse complement strand
CACACACACACACACACACACACACACACACACACACACACACACAGATTACAGTTTTGAAAGTAATCTCCCTTTTTAAGAAAATGAAGACACTCTGCTCCAGTTAATACAGAAGGAAAATAAGACAAATCAAAAAACCTACCTTGCCATTATCATAGTGCGTCTATTGTAATACTTTTTCTATACATATATAAATCATATTTATTTGTAATTGTTTATTTATGCTTAATTTTAAGTACACTTACAAACAAAATTATGAAACTCACAAAGTAAATCTCATTTTTTGGTGTCAAAAAAAATAACACACTTGCATATGTACTCTTAAGAACACAAATCGACAGCGTTTCACCACAGAATAAATTTCCCCTCAATTTACGTCACCCTCAGAGTTCAGGCTCTCACACCATGCTCTCCTAACTACAGAAATACACACAGAATTAACTAGATAACACTTCAAATAACACATGTAGCTCACAACTGCTGCTATTCTTTTCTATCAAACACACACAACAGCTACATACCATTGTTCCTGAGCTGAGAAAAAAAAAACATTTCTCAGCTCAGGAACAATTAATGTCACACTGTATTAATGCATCATTTTTGCAAGGTAAACAAGCCTTCACTTCATTAAAATGTGCATTCCTTTACCAAGGGGTAATGGTCTGCCGTTGTGTGGGTCTGATTATGTTCCACCTTTTGCGTTTGAACAAAATCTTGTTTTGCGTTTCCAGTCTATTGGGGTGAGAGCAGAGGTGAGGCTCAGAGCTAGATGCCTACTTCCAGCAAAGATGCCTACTTCCAACGACATCAGCAAAACAGCATCCCAACAATAAAAAAAACAAGTTAATTGCACCATCTCGTAATTTCTATGAGCATCCATAGAGCATAAGAAAAACAAGGCCCTGGTGAGGAAACCAATACAGTACAGAAACTACTATACGAGAACCCACTTCTTCATTTGTGTTCATACTGCACGACGGCAGCTATGTGTTTCATAAAGCTTCCGACGGAAGAACGGATATGCAATCAAGACACACAGACAGCCCGGGGCCTTAATGTCCATCGTCCGAAAAGCTCTCATCAAAAGAAATGAAAGAAGAAACCTTCTCCAACTTCTTGAAGGCCACCGATCAGTGATTTAATTACTAACTACATTGTTAACTGAGTATTACGCCATTCCACAATGAGAACAGTAAAGGTTACCTGTAACCACAATGCTCTCGGTTAACACAGGAGCACTACAGTATGGCTTCGCAGAGATTGCTCTCGGCACAACACGGCAGGATGAAGAGTCAACGCCAATTAGACCTCGTCTGGACCGGGTCTGCTTCTCTGGCACCACGGACCGAGGAGGAGATGGCTGACTTGGTAAAAAACAGATGGCCCAGTTTCATTTCAGGTTCTAGCAGGGTTGGGATCAATTAAGAATTCAGCTGCATTTAAATTGGCCAAATCTCACAGGAAGGAACATTTTAATGGAATTTTAATTGATGGAAGTATAATTTAATTGTGAACGTGAAACAAGCCTCGTTCACTTTACAAATATGTTTTCAAAAGGATATTTTACTGAATAATGCAAGTCAGTCATACCATCTAAAATATTAGTGTGATTTTATAACTTTGTGCTCTTCTGGTTAATTATTCTGGAAAATAAAGGGTTTTCCAGATATTTAAAACATTAAAAAAAACATTAGAAATTCAAAAAAGGGTTTTAGAATGTTTTCATAATTATTTCAAATTGTTTTAAAGACAAATTAGTCAGAAAAACAATTAAAATGTTCAACATTCTTGAAACCATCAGTATTGGTTTCAAGAATAACAGATCTGAATTGAATTAGTTCAATTCTGGTCCATGTGGGGTATGGCCGAGTCAAATTTAAGAATTGAACTGGCTTGAAAGAGCATTGTGATTCAATACAGAACTGAGCACCAACATAAGTCTCTAGCCCGTTCCCCTCACACCGCATGACGGTAAATGTAAAGAGACTGAATAAGCGAACACTGCAGACGAGCCATCCTATAGAAGGAACGAGGTCTCCACCACATTGGCTTTACCTAGGCAACACCTCAGACCTGGAAACACCATAAGAGGTGGAGTTAAGGGGGTCAGGGGTTGGGGCTAGGGACTGAAATGGAACCAGGTCTTGGGAAGACCCTGGCCCACCCATTGGACCAGGCCGCAGCCTTCAGGGTCTCTTAGAACAGAGAGCCATTGGAGCGAACCGTCCCGCTGATGGGGAGGGGTGTAGCTGTCCATTGGTCGGGTGATATGAAGTTTGTGTCCTGGGGATGTCTTCCACTTAAAAGACAGCTGTTCCAAGGTCAGTATATTTCAGGACAGGATTCCCAGCTGCCTCTCTCCTTGGCCTCCCAGTAGCCTCCCTTATAGATGTGAGTGGATTCACCAGTGACAGGGTCCTCGCAACGCTCAAACCACTGTGCTGTGTAGTTGTCCTGGTAAGTGCCTGAAGGGGGGGGGGTGGAATTTAGTGTAATGGACTCACCCAAACAAAAGTCTCAGGTGGTTCGTTTCACATTGCTGTATGTCGTTTTGAAGTCCTTCACTTGTTTAGGCTCACGTCATCCACGCTAATATGGTGACAATTAGCTAGCTAGCTGACAAAGCGGCGCTGCACATGCACATAACCAGTGCTTATTTTGAGAATGTATTCACGTTTTCGAAAATAAAATGAGAAACATCTCAGGGTGTTTCTCCCCCCCGTGGTTGTGCTCTTGCTAAACCAACCAACCCGTCTTTTTGAAAAGAAAGTGGAAAGTGCGATAAAACGGACAGAAAAAACACAGAAATAATAGTCAAATGGGGAATACTTGCTTTTCAGGGAAGGGTCAGTTAAAGAGTCCTCATCGACAGCTTGTGGGAGAAGAAATGGGGTCACAGAAGTGGATTAAGGTTTACCTTCAGTTTCGAGTCTTGTCACACACCTTCCAACCAAGACAGACGGAAAAGGTTTCCCCTCGCTCACCTTCCTCTGCCTCGCTTGCGGTGCGCTGGCTGACTGCTTCCCGCTCCCTCTCGCGACGGACGCTGCGCTGCTTCTCCTCCAGCCTCTGCTTCTCGGCGTTGGCCTCGTCCCACTGGCCCTCCTCCATCAACCGCTGGTCCGGTCGCCGCCGGCTGTCCGTGGGCGCCACGCCCTCCTCCGGCTCGTTCAGAGTCAGGGCCAGGTGGGTGAAGAAGTACATGGTCTCCGCTCCCTCGCTGAAATTCAAACACGACAGAGGAGATGTTCCAGCACGACCGTCGCTCAACATAATTCCATGTGCCGAATCGGCACAAACGGCTACCGTTTGCCGTTCGGATGCAAGCATTGGGAATGCCACAGTCTGCTCTTAGCCGTCAACCAGGTCGGTGTCTAAGCCTCCTCTGAGGTGATTTTAAAAGGCATAACAGCGTGGTGTCATCATATATCTACCGTCTATTAGCAACATGCAGTAAACATTGTAGGTACTAGAGTAAAGCCAAGGTTTTTATACGCGTCTTCATAGTCCAGGATGTTGAGATACATTTCGTATGAGGTGACAGTACAAAATGTTAGCCACTACTGGAGGGTGTTTTTTTTCTTACAGACTGATCTGTTTAACGGCTTAAAAGAAGAAAGGAAAGCATTCTAGGCATCTCATCCACTTCATGAGAAATCTAATGTCTGGGAAAACCTGTGTAGTTTATTAGACCTGTTAAAAGTTTATAATTTGGTTCCACATTTCCTAGCATGCAGTGCTGGCCTTATGAGTGTGATCTGTCTGATGCGTCTCCACTTCATCTGGACTTCCTGATTCTTCCCTCCAGATGCCAGTCAACTATTACCGGAACTTTTTGAGAAAAACTGGGGAATTTTGACAGTTACAGGAACTTTCCAACTGCAGGTGTCAGGCAGGTGAAGAGGACGGACGTGCCAAACGGGCCGGGTCAGATGGACAACTCACGGCAGCAGGTTCTTCCTCCACAGCTCCTTGGCTTTCAGCGTCTGGTAGACGGTCTTCTGTCTGCCCTCGGTGCCGTTCTCCCCCCTGGTGCTCTGCATCACCCTGGAGAACTCCATCTTCTCGTCCCAGGTCCCGGAGAGGACGTAGTGGGCCTTCCCATCTTTATCCATCACCACGCCGGTCACCTGCACGAAGATCGGAGGGCAGGAAAGAGGGAGACGGAGGAAGAGAGCGTCAGACAGAGGAAGACAGAGACGGGGCGGGGAAACGGAAGCAGAAATCCAAATGGGAACGAGGAGAAGGCGTAGATTCAAAATTAAAATGGCTGACACTGGCCCTACGAAGCACACCAAAGGAAACGACATTCACGTCTCCCTGTGCACGTCTCTTACCTTCCTGGCTACATCCCTGGAGAAGTAGCTGTACGGAGCGAACTTCAAATGGCAGCGATCGCCTGTCTGGTGATTTATCACATCAATCTCTCCCGACTGCAAACGGGGAGAGAGAGAGAGAGATAGAGAGAGGAATCGTAAAATGAGCCGGTGCTCGCCGGCGGGGTAAAGTGGTTGAGTAAGTCTGGGGCCCTCACCTGGTCGATCCACAGCTTCCCCACTATGATGTTGTGCACGGTGGTGGTGACCTTCTTCCACGTGTAGTGGTGGTTGGTCTTGTTGAAGACAGCGTGGATCGTCCCTGTGGGAGACGGAACACAGGTTGACGTCTCGGCCGAGGGCAGTTTTGAGTCAACCGGGAATGGCAGTGAACGGATGGGGGGGGGTGGCCTGATCGTAACTCCCCACCTCTTTATTCGACACAACACCCTGTAAAGCCACTGAATCCACTAATAAAATATTCCACGTGCTCGACAAACTCTGATTTAAAGCTGGCTTCAACTGGTACACCAGACTCGGTAGAGGATACTTCCTGGTGCAAACTCCTCCCAGTAATATACCCCACCCCCTCCGACCCGAAGTGTAGCTTTGATTGGCCAACAAAACAAGAGACATGATTGACAGGTATAAACCTGCTCTCTCTTACCTAAGGGCATGATTGACAGGTATTTGCCCCTGAACTTGCTGGCTACAGCGATTTCCTGCCTTAGAGTCCAGCCTCGGTCGGAGATCACGTGATGGGCAGCTGCAGGTGGATGGTGACTCACCTGAAAAGGCAGAAACAACGCCGAAACAAAAGAATGATTCAATCATTTCACACAGATTCACGTCTGTTTCCGAGTGGATGTTGGCAGAGCATGGCGGTTGCCAGGGTTGCCGGTTTGATTCCCAAGGGGGACCAGCACTAAACGTGTTTGCGCACAAGTACCTGGACAACAGGGTCTGTTCATTTACAAAAATGTTCATGTAAGATTTGCCGAGACTCGAACTGGACCAGCCTAACAGAAATCCCGGTCAACTTTTTAATTTTTTTTTTGCTTGATGCACAAGGAGGTCTTTACTCACTTCTACTTCAGTCCCAGTATTTTTGTCGGCCACCTGCTGCCGAACGAGCCCCCTGCCTCACCTGTTCGCACAGTGACCGGTAGCCAGTCTCTCTCCGGCGGTCCAGCTCGAAGGTCTCCCCGAGCAGAGGGTTGAAGGGCTTTCCTGTGCGGTGGACCGTGGTGGAGTAGGATGAGACGGAGAAGGCCGCCACATAGCACAGCTGCTCCAGGGAGCTCTGGCATTTGGCTGCCTTGTCCAGGAGCTCGTAGTACTCCAAGTCCTCGGACAGACGCTGGAGCATGGAGATGGGCTCGTTGAAGTTCACCTGGGGACAGATGGACAACGGAGCCAAAATTACCAGTAGACATTTGCACTTAATGTTTTAAGATGTTTTAAATAATCCTTTTCTACAACACTGATCCGAGTGCCAGAGATATTCCCCAATTAAAATCTCTCGCCGGGCAGAGAGAAGTAGGATTCTACACAGTGCCCCTTTAAAGTGTTTAGCAGGCTACAGGCTTGAGGCCAGACGAGCGAGGAGGTCAATGTGCTACTCACAGGCATGGGGATCTTGGACAGCTCCTTGCCGATGCAGTTCTTCATGATGCTCCACAGGTTAAGCGAATAGTTGGGCTTGTCCGGGATCTTCGTGCGCCTCTTCCTCATTGGTTCCATTGACTGAGGAGACTCCGGATTGATGGACGTCGGCTGCTCGTCAAGCTGTCCATAACCATGACGGGGAAACAGGGAATAGGAGCGGGCTGATGAACCGGAACAACGCATGAACGTTAGAAGTACATGGAGGTGTTCCCGGTTGTCAGAACCAGATGGGGAACGGAGACACTTACCGACTGATCGTCAGGACAGATGTCAAATCCCGACTGATCGTCAGGACAGAAGTCACTTACCGACTGATCGTTAGGACAGAAGTCACTTACCGACTGATCGTCAGGACAGAAGTCACTGTTGAAGCCGCTGACGTTGCTGCTTGATCTCCTGGTCAAGACGCAGAAAAGACAGATCTTGTTAAAAACGAAGTGGACTGAACAGGAATACAAAGCTCAGGGAAGACAAACACATCACATGCATCTAAACTGTACATTATTATGTAGCGTTGCTGTATTGGTTTCTCGTGTGGATTTTAAAAAGTTAGTTCTGCAATACAACAAATAACGTAATACAACTATTAACTTACTTCAGTTAAAACAAGATAGAAACATTATTTATGAAAAGTGCGTGCGTTCCAACATATTCAGCTGCAATTTCAGTTCTGAGACACCAGGAGGTCTTCACTCAGCAGTGAGTAAAGACCTCCTTGTGCATCAAGCAAAAAAAATGTATGCAAGAACTGCCAAAGCAAATGAATCAATCTAGGCAAATTCCTCCATCTGATGTGGTGCACTTGACAGTGGCGTTTCCCCACTCTCAGCCAGAGGGGAGACTTGATAATCTCATCCCTCTAAGAACACACCCAAGCTGACCAATCAGACGCGACGGAACACACGGAGCAACCAGGGTGTACCGACTTGTGGAAGTGGGGGTCAGCGGGCACAGTGATGAACTCTGGGGCCTCTTCCACGGCATCAAAGAACTCATGGTCATCGTCCTCATCACTTCCTTCTCCTTTGGCGGTGGCAGAACCTTGGAGGGGAAAACGGAGGAGGGGCAAAATTTCAGCATGACAATCCTTGCCCGGCGCCCATGGAGCAGGCAGGGCATTTTTCCAGATTGGATTTCCGGGTCTATCGCTCTCTCTCGCGACTCCCTTGGTTGAGGCCAGGTCAACGGGTGAGAGAACTTGTCTTCATGCACTGACTCATGTGACTTCTAGTCAGAGGAGCACGGTGAGGGGAAAAAAGGTTTTGACGAGAGAGCCATAGATGCAAATCAGATACACTAAATTTTTCCCCCCTCCACATTTCCACTTAGAAATCTTCAGGCTACAGTTCTGTGATCAAAAGTTAACAGACATGCCGTCCCCTACGAAGAAGCTCTCGATTATCCTCACAATTACAAGGTCCAGCGTGTGTCTTACCGTTGCTGTCTGCAGAGGCGTTGCTCTTGAAGGCCCTCTCCAGGTGGTTGTGCTGCTTGGCCAACTGCTCCAGGGTGTCCTCCAGCCGCACCCTCTGGTCCCGTTCTGCCTGCAGGGCCTTCTGCCAGCGCTTGCTGTGGGCTTGGGCCAGGGACATGAAGTCCCGGCATGCCTGAGGAAACGTTACCCAGGAGGTCACTGAAATGCCTCAGCAATATGCCACACTACTGCCGCTGGTTTCACACTACTGCCGCTGGTTTCACACTACTGCCGCTGGTTTCACACTACTGCCGCTGGTTTCACACTACTGCAGCTGGTTTCACACTACTGCCACTGGTTTCACACTACTGCCACTGGTTTCACACTACTGCCACTGGTTTCACACTACTACTGCTGGTTTCACACTACTTGGACAGTAAAGGTCACTGTGTGCACAAGGGAATATACAGCTCCGGAAATAAGTGACCACTGCACCTTTTTCTTTCCTTTCCAAAAAAAGTCGAAAAGGAAGGTTTTGAGTGAGGAACAGAAGGGTTAAAATGAAGAGACCACTGCAATTTGAACGCTTCTGGTCCTCACTCAAAACCTTCCTTTTCAACTTTTTTGGAAAGGAAAGAAAAAGGTGCAGTGGTCTCTTAATTTTTTCCAAGAGCATTTCCAAAATCTGAGCTTGAACGTGTGAGGGTCAATTCAAGACTGAGCAGAAAATGTCACTCCTGAGAGAAATGTGTTGTTGTTTTAAGAGAATTCGGTGCGTCTCTGTGTGCGTTTTGGTCAATACCACCATTGTTTTCAGGGTCTTTCACGCAGCTTGTGAGTTTGGGGAAGGATGTAGGGGAGCACTGACACTCACATTGATCATGGCGTTCGAGGTGATTCGGAAAAGAGTGGCCCTCTCCGTCACCTGTCGGATTTTATCTCCGGCCTCTCCAGTGAGCCGCAAGCTATCCAACTCGGACAAGGACCTGGGGTGAAAAATCAACTTGATGCATTAACTGGGGATACCTGAACAATCAGCCAGGGCAAATCAAATAATTACAACTATTTGGTGTTTTTCAAAATCATCAAATGATTTGTATGAATCTCCTGTGGAGAGTTCTAGAAAAGAATCTGAAGGTGTGCCGTGTAGCAATGATCATGTAGTGCGTGTGTTTATGTTTCCAAAACTAATGCAGACAGTCGATGTCATAATTATGACACCGTTTTTCCTGGTAAAAATGGGCTGCTTTGTATTTGCTGGATGTCTATATACTGTTGAGTATGTCTGAATTCCATGACTGTCCAGAATGAAGTGAGCAAAGAAACACCCAGGAACGTGTTTACGATGTTAATGGTCGTGTGTGTTGAGCTCAAGGGCCGTGAACACATTCTGAAAATTGTCTGTCCAGTGAAGAAATGGGGAACTGAAAAACTGCTGGCTTCTTTCTCTCTTAGAATATGGTCACAGGAAATTTTGTAGAATTGCAGTAAAAGTGGTTTAAAACGGCAATATTTTCTCTCCGATTCAATGGATAATGTTCTAAATGGCAGGATTGATACTGGCAGTCAATGTACAAATCAGGCGTTGCAGGACTTTTATTTGCATCAATACCATAGGTACTAAATGTGTTCAATACATTACCTATTTAAGGTGTTTTGGATTAGTCTCAGCTAAACGACCAAAATGCAAAAAAAGATACATAGCGCTGTATCTACCATTAAAGCGCACAAACGTTCGACCAATCAGAGGAGACGATGTACTGACCTCTGCAGTGCCGAGCCGTGTTTAGAGATGAGGTCATTGCACGTGCTCAGATCGTCTACTTTGCTGCCGAGCGTCCTGAGGGTGGACTGGACCTCAGAGCTCTGAGAACCCACTCCTTGACCCGGTGGGGCGGAGGGCGAGTTCTGAGGGAAGTCATCCCCAGAGTCATCTGAGGACAAGGTGGGGAAATGTCCCAACAGTAAGATTGAGGATTGAGGAAGAGGACAGATGTCACTGTCTCAACTTAACACTCAAAGGCATCCGGTTCAAAACACTATTTTTACCTCCCATTCTCATTCAAGGACAAACGTTGGATTCTGTTGTCAATTTGGGAGAGCTTGTTGGCCAAATTTACACCATACACACACCTTTACCTCCTGGCACTGCTGCCGACCAGCAGTGTGTGTGTGTGTGTGTGTGTGTGTGTGTGTGTGTGTGTGTGTGTGTGTGTGTGTGTGTGTGTGTGTGTGTTTTGGAGGATGAATGAGATGTTTCAAATAACTGCAGAAAGTCTATTTCAATATAAAAATGTTAAATGTGAAAATGAGTGTTAGGATCAATCGGCTTAGCATATGCCAGCATTTTCAGAACACAACTTTTTCCCAAAATGCAACGGGTTAGTCCTGAGACAACAAAATCAAATCATAAAGGCAAATCATGAAGAACTGAAAGGTCAAGCACAGCATTAAAACAAGTCTGCGTAAAGACCAAACCATTGACTAGTCAACAACATGGGGTCATTCCTGCAAGAATAACACCAGATTTATTAACACAATCAACAACATTTAGGATGTTTATGAACAACTGCCTTTAAACCACAATGCCATAAATGTACAGAAACCCTATTCTGAAACCTCTACAGCTCAGCAAATTTCAATATGAAATCACAAACAATATATATTATACGATTGTGATTTTCATTTTTTTCAAAAGAAAGCTTCTCATTACTTATTGTGAATAACTGAAACTGTTCTGCCAACATAATAGGAACACCTTATTTCATTTTCCACCATGGCTTAGCTATGGAAATTTACATTCAGAATAGGAACCTATACCAATCAATACTTAAACCTATTTTAGTAATAAGATCAACTTAACTAAGCTTAGGTCTTGAACAATATTCTCAGGGACCCTTATTTCACAATTTTGTTGACCTGAATAACACCTGATTAACAAATAAAGGCTTTGATGATTAGATGACAAGTCAAATCAGGTGCACAAGCACGGGAATAGATCAAATACATGGAATGGCTGGGGGTCCCTGAAAAGAGCGTTGAAAACCGATTAGGAGATCTTCACAGTTCTGTAAAATTACAGAATTGTGGGTTCACAACTTCTGACAGCTATTTTAAACGCTACCAACAAGTACGCCAAAAATGTAAATTGGTTCATATCCATCTCTACCGTTTTGCTATTTAGAAATCAAGAGGTACTGCTGTTTTAATTCCCACATCAACAGGTTTTATTAGGCTAATTCTCTACCACAGACCTATTGATGCAATAAAAAAATATATTAGGACAAGGGAACATTGACTTGTATGTTAATTTTTAACTAGTTTTAAATTATCTTTACCGTTTAACAAAATGAAAAGACAATCAATTCCTTCCTTTATATCAAGTTGTTGCTCAAAACGTTGGTCACAGTCATAAAACACTATCCTGGTTTGCATTAAGAAACATCAGATCGAGCTGGTTTGCCCTACCAAACTCTGCCTGCTAATGGAGGGGATTATTTTGCTTCCATCTGTCCTATGTTACTCGAGCACTATTCCCAGATCATTTCAGCCAAAAACATGACGTTGTCAGAAGAATTCCTCAACTAAAATAGAAATAACTTCAACGCAAGTCCTGGAATGTTAATTTATTTCTAGTTTGACTGCTCAGAATCATGAACTTCCATCCAATATTATGTCCTTTGAAACAATGGAGGAACCCCTATAAGTTCAAGGAAAAATGTCAAAGAGTATTGTAAATAACTATTTATACTTGTTACTCAAAGAACCATACGAACAACCAACCCACTCAAAAATCTACCTCAAAAGGTACTTCAAATGGCTCTTGGAGAAACATTTAAAATGGGGTTCTCTGAAGAACCCTTTAAAAGGTTTCTCTGACAAACTTGTCAGGGTTCACCAAAGTTTTAATATGAAGAACCCCAAAACCACCCTCCAATAACCGTTCCTTTTTGGAGTGCACTCTGGACCCAAACAATTGCAGAGCATTGGAAGCTTCCATTAATTTCCATTAAACCTAGACGTCAGTTTAATGGCTCTTCAAAAGAACCTCGCAGTTCAGTGTAAATCTACGCTCTGGATTGTTGCTTAAGAATTTGACCCAAGGCTCACGGTGAAGAACATCCAACGAAGCAGCTAGAAATATGCGCACACAAGCGGTGTCACATTTATTGATCAAGCTCAGCCATTTCCACGACAACCCAGTGTTATCCCCCTCATGATATGAGAGCCTGAAAAGGCATCTCAATGCTCCCAGCCAGAACGTTACCAGACTCTGCCTGCATTCGGGCCGCCTTGGCTTTGGCCAGCTCCAGGGCAGTAATCCAGCGCTGCCTCTCCACCTCACAGCTGGCCTTCAGATGGTACGTCTGCGCCCCTCCGTTGGAGATGACGAAGTTGCACGCGTCGTCCACGGTGATGGTTGCCGTGGCCAGGTTGATGGTGCCTCGACATGTGTGGCCCATCTCCGCCTGGGTCCTGGCGAGCGGTAAAAACAAGCTTTAGAAAACAGCCGAGGTCGTCGGAGTTAAAGCTAGAGTGCTCTGTGCAATTATTAGGGTCAAGGGTCATTTAAAAACGCTGACACTTTATACACAGTCCTTAATTTCGGGGCACGAAAGGCGTTAGGACATTTGATTTGACAGGTGTCTCCTGGTAGTCAGATGCGTTCTGTCACATTTGAGTAGACATACAGTTTCTCACAAAAGTGAGTACACCCCTCACATTTTTGTAAATATTTGAGTATATCTTTTCATGTGACAAGACTGAAGAAATTACACTTTGCTACAATGTAAAGTAGTGAGTGTACAGCTTGTATAACAGTGTAAATTTGCTGTCCCCTCAAAATAACTCAACACACAACCATTAATGTCTAAACCGCTGGCAACAAAAGTGAGTACACTTTTGTACACTTTACCTGTAGTAGGAGAGCAGGCCATTGCTCAGGACAAACCACCTTCGCTGGTATCCTTTAATGTAATTGGTCCACTTGAACACCCAGCCTTTGTACGTGTCTCCAGCAGGAGCTGGACTGGGGGTCTTGGGCTCCGACATAACAGCCCCCCAATATAAAGATTCAGACCAGGGCCTGGTGTTACCATACAGGGAAGCAGACAATAGATGTAATTGCAATGGCATCATATTGGGCAGCCTATGCTGGATTTATACAGTCAGACCAACTATTGGCAAAAAAGTGGATCTGATGTACATTTCATGCTTTAAGTTATTTAGCAGACAATCTCATTAAGAGGGACCTGCTGTAATGCATGCCCACACCCCTGCCATCGTATCTACCATATTTTTACCAACTGAGCTACATGGATCCTGATCAATCAAAAGACCTATCACGCAACCACTGATCCACATTTGTCTGCCAGTGGTAGACAGCTATGTATGATATCAGATGTAACTGATTTATTGTACTAATTTCCAGATTACATGGTGGTGTTGACATAGCTTTGAGAACAAACGGGCAAGGGTCAAAGTTACATAAAAAGAAAAAGTTATGTAATTACGTTGATATTAACTAGCTAGACAGTTAAGTAAAATTACACAGCATATTAAAAGCACGCTGAACATAGCTATCCCATTTACAACATTGTAGCGTTGGTTAATTGTATTACATCAAATTGTATGGGTTTATTACAGTGTATTTCGTATCAGTCATACCATAACGGTTTCCCTCTATAGAAGACAGATGTAACTAGCTAGCTACATAACAACGCTAATTCGAATTAACTGGCTAACTTCCGCTGTGACTGAAAATGCAGCGTAATTCTTAAAACAATGGATTGAACATAAGTAAAATTAGCTAGCTTGCTTGCTAATACGGTAGCTAATTAGATATATAGTGGTAATCTAGCAATACTACATAGAAACAGTGCTGAACAAGTGAAAGGTAGTGTAAATGGTAGCAAGCTAACGTTTGTCGACATTTTCCAACAAACATATTCACTTTACTTGCTTGCAATATAGCTATATTAATTTAGATTATGCACTACATAATTTCAAACTGTATTGTCCCTGAAAATATGGACTGTAACCATGTTTACGCACGTAACTCAATAACATACTGAAAATTACAATAGTGCAAGTGAGTGGACACATCTGTTTACCTTGACGTGTCCGTAATGTGAGATGAGCAACCAGACACCCGGTGGCCGTGAAGTCACACAGCTAACTTTGACAACCGTATGCTACCTAGCTAATAATAAGCTACGTACTGTAAATATTCCGTGATGACATTGAAAATGCAGTTACTCATCCAATTTTTAGCTTTTTTTAGTTAGACAATAAATCGTGTTACTGAAAATAATGCAGGGCTATCTAAATGGCTAGCATATTGTCTGACAACCAAGGTTATACCACACAGCTACTAGCTAGCAGGCTACCTGACTCGGCTAACGGTGTCTCGTTGGTTACACCCGGTGCTACACATTTATGCTTTGAAATAAATATATATTTTTTTTAGTTCCACCTTCCCTAAACCATTTGGAAAACAAAGCACATGTTCAGTTAGCTGTATAGTGGTTTATTAACGAATACACAAAGACAACTTTATTTCTCAAATGTATATTATTTAAATCATACTTACACTTGATGAAATCTATGCTGAATCGGACGGATTTAAAAGATGCACTTTTAATATACTAGCTGTAGTAGTACTGGATAATAGACAATGCCACACGAATATTTTAGGTTTCAAGAACATAAAAAAAATGCCCTAGGGTAAGTAGTAATTTAGAGAGATAGCAGATACTTGTCGTGTCTGGAAATGCACTTGCTAAAAGTAGTTGACAGGCGGAACATTCAAACGCATTGTAACGTTTACTAACACTAGCCTACGGTGCTAGCCACCGATAACGTTAGCCTAGCATGTACAGTAAGTAAAAAACGCCCCTAGATTAATATCTACATGTCTAATTTCGCATCGGTTTATTATTTTCTTGATTAATAGTCAAGTATCGGCTACAAATCTCGTAGCGTCTAAGATTTAGTGCTATGATAGACTACGTTATATATACAAAAGATGCGACTCCGGTGGGACTCGAACCCACAACCTTTGAATCACTTCAATTCAAACCTAGAAGTCCAATGCGCTATCCATTGCGCCACGGAGCCACCTGTTGCGTAGGAACAGAAGATACTCTTACGTAGTGTCTTAAAATGTTAACATATCTAAATATAAAAAAGCACTTTGATTTATAATAACTTTGAAACCTCTAGCTACAACTGTTGTTCAATATTGCCCATATTGTGCCATGGACATTAACAGTGTTATACGCTTAGACGGCATTCTATGTAATTATGCAGGTATGTATTTAGGAATGTAACTTCGATGACAGAGGCACGGTCAGTGGCGTCGTTAGGCCTGGGCGTTCGGGGCTATAGCCCCGGATCTCAAATTAACCCCCCTAAAAAATAACAAATAAATA
This sequence comes from Esox masquinongy, assembly GCA_016801175.1. Classification (NCBI taxonomy): domain Eukaryota; kingdom Metazoa; phylum Chordata; class Actinopteri; order Esociformes; family Esocidae; genus Esox; species Esox masquinongy. Next base: position 4,902 of record JACXGI010014051.1, on the reverse strand, counting down.
GCCCCCGATCTATTCATCTATAATTCCGATCGCGCGTTATGACAATGTAGACGTCTAGGCCGCTAGCATGTACATAGATATTTTCATCATGTACATTCAAAACCCTACACTTTCTGTCCGGAGGGGGGGGGGAATATATTGTGATCCTAGCAACGCCTCTGGGCACGGTAGATTTAAAGCATTTGTAGTTTTTAGTAATCTGAATTCCCAATAGGTCTGCCATCTTTACCTAGGACCAGTTCCGAAAGGTTAAGCCACTTAATCATCATAATGATACTTTGTGTAGCAGCGAACATCGGCTAGTTACTGTTATAATGTGCTACTGTATATAAACAGGAGATGTCACTGTTGCACGGCATAGCTCTCGACAATCAATTATGAATAGAAATCCGTGCTGTGGTTTCTCCTTATTCTCTCACGTTGCAAAATTGACTAGCGTTTAATCACATTGACGGAAACATTGGTTGCCTGACCCTCGTTATTACAGTTAAACAGATATATTTTGTAGAAATGTATATAGTCTAGACTAGAGTATACACAGCGGTCACTGAGTGCACCTACTTTTTAATGCAACCCAAAATATTAAACATGCAGACAAGATCAAGAGGTTTAGTTGTTCGAACAAACATTAGAATGAGGAAGACGCTGATTTAAGCAACTTTGACCTTAATATATTATTTTTGGCACAGGACTGGTTCCAGCATATCGGAAACAGTTGAGATGGGATTTTCAAGCATTGCAGTCTCACGAGTTAAAAGAAAATGGTGCGATAAAGAAAAACAAATCTAAGGAGCAACGTCTATTTTTGGAAAACACCATGGGGTACTTCCTTTTGGGCGGGACCTTAAGTGTTTGTGTCATGTTTGACCGATTTCTAGGGCTTTGTTTAACACAATTGCCCAGAAAGGGCGCGAAATGTTGTTTTTTTTGGCACACTACGTTGGTGTGTATTGAAGCGCTAGCGAGACCTAAAAAGATAAATGTATACATTCTTTGTGTCATTTCCCAAAGCCCACGTTATACCGCTAAAGAGTTTACTATAACATTGGAGCCTAACAGTGCTTGTTAGAAACGAGCAGTAGAACGGTTGCGTCAAACAACCAGATTCAGGGGAAAGTTGAAAAAGCATGAGTTCGTTGTCAAAATGAAAATGTAAGTGGAAAACGTGATTTCTGCTGTTAAACTGGAGTTCGCGTTGGTTTTTTAACCAACTGTAAGCCACGGTAAAGCCAACTCCGCAAGTATGAAACATCCGCGCTTACAGTACAATTGCCTATATGTAATCCACACGTTGAAAGAAGATGAAATAGCTTGTCAAGAACGGAAGTGATCATTGGAAAAGTTAAAGAAAGGTTCTACTCATGTTCACGTCTGTGTATACATTTACGAACATTCTCTAGCAAACGTTCATATTGATCAATCCAACGCACAGATTCTACTGTGAGGTCATTACCTTGTGATTCAAACCAAAACACTTTATTTATATGGATCACATAGATCACAACTTGCTTTTTATTGTGATCTAAAAGCATATCTTTTCCCCTTTATTTATTTTTATAGTGTTCTTTCATTGTGAACATTTTTTACATGTGTCAGTAAATATGACTTTTGAGTAAAACTCTTCCCACAAGTGTCACATCTAAACGGTTTCTCTCCTGTGTGAGTCAATATATGCTTTTTCAGGGATCCTTTCTGATTGAAGCTTTTACCACAGTCACCACAGCTATATGGTTTCTCTCCTGTGTGAATCAGTTTATGTCTGGTTAGGTTATCTTTGAGACTGAAGCTTTTCCCGCAGTAATCACAGCTAAATGGTTTATCTCCTGTGTGAATTAGTTTATGCATTGTTAGGTGCCCTTTCTGACTGAAGCATTTCCCACAGTTGCCACAGCTAAATGGCTTCTCTCCTGTGTGAATCCTCATGTGGATTGACAGAGTTCCTTTTTGTTTGAAGGTCTTGCCACAGAATGGGCAGGTGCAGGATTTTTCACCTTGGCAGAGTCTGACATGGGCCTTCAGTTTACAGGTGGAGTTGTAGCGTTTCCTGCAGAAGTTACATTCACTAGGTCTCTTCTTGGAGAGAGCAACATGCCTCTGCAGGTCAGCTTTCAGGACAAACGTTTCACTGCAGTAAAGGCAGCAGTAACTATTTCTAGAGACAGTGCTGGGATTGGACCAGTGTTTCTCTAATGGTGGATCTGGATAGGATAGTAGGTTGGGATCCAGTGGTGGAGTGTCCAATGGTAGACTGCTGGCAGGTCCTTCTGGGTCTCTGCTTCTGGCCAAGCTGAGGCTAGAGGCACCTTTCAGACCATTTAGATCTGGAGGGTCGCAGGGATCATTGAAAATGTTTTGGGTGGTCAGGGTGACAAAAGAGTTAGGATCCACTAGTTTAGAATCATTCTCTCTGTTCTCCAAAGTCAGGGTTTGGGGAAGAGTCAAGGAACAAAATGGATCCTCCTGCACACATTCACTTTTAACACGGGGAGTGAACTTAAACTCTACAATATCAGCCCCGAGGCCTTGAAACACTTTCTGGCTGGTCCTGAGCTCCTCCTGTTCCTCTTTAATCTGTGTGTGCTCTGGGTCCTCCTGCCACAGACTGGGGCTCCACTCCTGCTCACAGAACTGCTGCTCAGGGGGAACCTCCTCAGAGCTCGAGAGGTCTGATGGGACAGATAGGAGAAGCATAGGTTAATTTTATTTTTTGCTATAGGGTCATTAAAAGGTGTTAGTCATTATTTGTTAGTGAGTCCCCTAAAAACAAGGGTATTCAATTCTTACCCTGAGGTTTTCCATTACACCTCATCATTAATTGCACCCACCTGGTCTAAATAAGTCTCTAATTAGAGGATTGAAATTAACATGTGGAATGGAACTGGCCTTGAGGTCCAGAGTGAAGGCCCAGGAAAGTCGCTGGTTAGAATCACAGACTGATCAGCATACGTTTCACCTGCGTAATTAGACTGTCTCTCTACGCACGCAACTCTCTAACACAGGGGCGAGCTAGCGCTATTTACTTGAAAAACGAATGTTCTGTTTTAAATGTTACCTTTTCTAACATCTCCAAAGACGACGTGTTGGCTTGTGCAGTGAGCCCGTGAAGTGGGCGCTGGTTACAAAGATGTTTTCATTGCAGTAAATTGTATCTTATTGAGGTCCTTTTGAGCAGAAAGCTCACAGACTATGTCGTAAGGCTTGAGGGTGGGCAGGATGGTCATTTTTACAACTTCTAAATAAATGATTGGTTTGCAAGGTGGGATGTTTCCGCTGTGAAGAGATTTCAGATGGGACAGGAGTTCATCTGTGGAATAGATGTCAGATGGGACAGGAGTTCATCTGTGGAATAGATGTCAGATGGGACAGGAGTTCACCTGTGGAATAGATGTCAGATGGGACAGGAGTTCACCTGTGGAATAGATGTCAGATGGGACAGGAGTTCACCTGTGGAATAGATGTCAGATGGGACAGGAGTTCACCTGTGGAATAGATGTCAGATGGGACAGGAGTTCACCAGTGGAATAGATGTCAGATGGGACAGGAGTTCACCAGTGGAATAAATGTAGGTCGGTGAAGGCATGCTGGATGTCCGGGTGAACCAATGGAATAGGGTAGACTGTAGAGTGCTCACTGTCCAGTCCTATTTTATTGAAGCATGTTTGTGCGCGACCCCCCACGCTGCTATTGTGACATCATGACAGTAAGATGCTCAAGAGAGCCGCGCTTCCTAGTTCACAGCATAGGGCGGTGTCACGCGACTTACCATAAATAAATCCAGCCAATCAAATAAATCTACATGGCACATTTGAAACATTTTACTGCCTTTCTATGTGTTTTATACGTAACAAACAATGAAACATTACACAAAACGCCTATTTTCAATAAGCTGTTGTATAAAGAAATGTAGGATCACAGTGAAAACATATGAAAGGGTTACACTGTTAGATCATTTTTCAAAAGGTACAGAGTAGATCATATTTTTAACTTTACCATTTTCATTTGTAAACAAAATGTCTTTGATCAACTTCATGAATAAAAAAAATAGTTTACAATGTTAGCATAGGTCAACATCGACATTTTTTTAATCAACGGCGTCAACAGAACCCCGCAACCAACTCACGTTAACAATCAAAAAGGTCACTAAAATGTGTATTTAGACATAATCAGTGTTTAATGGTTTTGAAAGGTTATTTCTTTTAGATTTAAAATATTAACACTTTTGCTGATGGTTATCAACGGTGTTAATCCTAACGTCAGTGTAAATACTAACCTATTTTACATAGCGATATCTCCTGTGTGATCCGAAGCATTCTCCGTAGCCGATCATTCTCCTCCTGGTACCCCACTACCGTCTTCTCAACTTCCCCGAAAATCTCCACGGCAACCGCCGTTAAGCGCTCATTTAAGAACACACGAAGCGACTGTAGTTTAGACATTCTTAGTGAAATCAGAGTTGAGTGGCCTATTCAATTTGGTCACACGGCGTTTATTTAATTTACAGAAATAATGTGTGAAATTAAAATGAACTCACTTCCAATATTACTTCCGTGTTCTAGTCAAGGAAACACAATGTGTGGGGGAAAAAAAACAGGAATGGTTGGCAAACCCGAAAATGCATAACAGTGCCGCCAATAGGATGGGAGTTCACTACTGTGAAAGGCAGCCTACAGACCGTTGAAGATATTAAAAAAATCAGCTTGGCCGAATAAATACAGGTGCTGGTCATATAATTAGAATATCATCAAAAAGTTGATTTATTTCAGTAATTCCATTCAAAAAGTGAAACTTGTATAATGTATACATTCATTCCACACAGACTGATATATTTCAAGTGTTTATTCCTTTTAATTTTGATGATTATAACTGACAACTAATGAAAACCCCAAATTCAGTATCTCAGAA
>JACXGI010014050.1:0-19733 GCA_016801175.1 Esox masquinongy | reverse complement strand
AGACAGAATCTAAAACAAAAATCCAGAAAATCACATTGTATGATTTTTAAATAATTAATTTGCATTTTATTGCATGACATAAGTATTTGATCACCTACCAACCAGTAAGAATTCCGGCTCTCACAGACCTGTTAGTTTTTCTTTAAGAAGCCCTCCTGTTCTCCACTCTTTACCTGTATTAACTGCACCTGTTTGAACTTGTTACCTGTATAAAAGACACCTGTCCACACACTCAATCAGACTCCAACCTCTCCACAATGGCCAAGACCAGAGAGCTGTGTAAGGACATCAGGGATAAAATTGTAGAAGGCTGGGATGGGCTACAGGACAATAGGCAAGCAGCTTGGTGAGAAGGCAACAACTGTTGGCGCAATTATTAGAAAATGGAAGAAGTTCAAGATGACGGTCAATCTCCCTCGGTCTGGGGCTCCATGCAAGATCTCACCTCGTGGGGCATCAATGATCATGAGGAAGGTGAGGGATCAGCCCAGAACTACAAGGCAGGACCTGGTCAATGACCTGAAGAGAGCTGGGAACACAGTCTCAAAGAAAACCATTAGTAACACACTACACCGTCATGGATTAAAATCCTGCAGCGCACGTAAGGTCCCCCTGCTCAAGCCAGCGCATGTCCAGGCCCTTCTGAAGTTTACCAATGACCATCTGGATGATCCAGAGGAGGAATGGGAGAAGGTCATGTGGTCTGATGAGACAAAAATAGAGCTTTTTGGTGTAAACTCCACTCGCCGTGTTTGGAGGAAGAAAAAGGATGAGTACAACCCCAAGAACACCATCCCAACCGTGAAGCATGGAGGTGGAAACATCATTCTTTGGGGATGCTTTTCTGCAAAGGGGACAGGACGACTGCACCGTATTGAGGGGAGGATGGATGGGGCCATGTATCGCCAGATCTTGGCCAACAACCTCCTTCCCTCAGTAAGCGCATTGAAGATGGGTCGTGGCTGGGTCTTCCAGCATGACAACAACCCGAAACACACAGCCAGAGCAACTAATGAGTGGCTCCGTAAGAAGCATCTCAAGGTCCTGGAGTGGCCTAGCCAGTCTCCAGACCTGAACCCAATAGAAAATCTTTGGAGGGAGCTGAAAGTCCGTATTGCCCAGCGACAGCCCCGAAATCTGAAGGATCTGGAGAAGGTCTGTATGGAGGAGTGGGCCAAAATCCCTGCTGCAGTGTGTGCAAACCTGGTCAAGAACTACAGGAAACGTATGATCTCTGTAATTGCAAACAAAGGTTTCTGTACCAAATATTAAGTTCTGCTTTTCTGATGTATCAAATACTTATGTCATGCAATAAAATGCAAAATAATTATTTAAAAATCATACAATGTGATTTACTGGATTTTCGTTTTAGATTCCGTCTCTCACAGTTGAAGTGTACCTATGATAAAAATTAACAACTTCTACATGCTTTGTAAGTAGGAAAACCTGCAAAATCAGCAGTGTATCAAATACTTGTTCTCCCCACTGTATATCCATCTTTGAATAATTCATATCCGTGAGATATATTAATATAGCTCTCCTGCTTGGTCCTCAAGTTTATTCTGCTTTGCCGATGTCTCCACGGTAACGCTCAGAAGATTTACACATGGTCATCGTCTCTATTTCCGAAAAGCATTTGAACAATTGTGTTCATATTCTTTGCTATTTGAATAAGATAATATAAAACATAGGCACCTATGGACATGCAATTCAGTGTGTTAGTGTGTGTGTTCTTAACTATCCTTTCCGATGACCAGAAATCCATCACAAGGGCAGTAACCCAAGGAAGATTTGACCTTTCTGGGGACATGTTTTTTCTCCACAACAAAAAAGGTCCAAGTTACAATTGGGATTAGGGTATTAACAGAGGTTCTTCGTTAGGGAAAGGGAAAGAGAGCAAAACCTAAAATATGTGTGTAGCTTGTCCATACGCAACTGTGTATTACATGTCATTAGCTTCTATGTGTATGTGTTTGTGTGTACTTAGCCCTGTGTATTCATAAATTATTTTTGTCCATTTCAATACCTGATCACATACATCTTCAACCTGCTAACTTTTCTCTGGAATTCCCGTTCTTCTCAAACTGCTATGCAGTGCTTCATTATATTTGTGCATCCACTGTGGAAACCAAATGCACTCTGAGCCCAAATGGGTCTGGCTCCAGAGCCAGAATGGAGCTTGTTTACCACAGAGCCTTTCCTTCCTCCCCAAAGCTATTAAAGACAAAATGACAGGGAGAGTCTGACAGAAACAGACATTTAGTTGGAGAGAAAAGGACAGAGAAAGAGAATAAAAACGGAAGGGAAGACAAAGAGAAGAAGGAAGACAAAGGGAATGACAAGGAGGAAGTGGGCAGTGATGAAGCAGAGAGAAAGTGGATGGGAGACGGGGGGAAACGAGCAAGGAGGAAAGAATAAGTGAGCTGGCAGAGGAAGAGAGGGATGTAAGGGAGGAAATGGAACTGTAAAAGGCTTGTTCCTAAATCTCCCCTAATGCTTTATTAATGAGGAAAGGTCTGCTCTACTCCACTGTAGAAACCATTATACTCTCGTCTACTCCTCCTCCCTCCCTCTCTCTCATCCTATTCTTTCTTATCCCCAGGCAAATGCTATGTTAACAGGTTTTTACATTGTCGCTTCCAGGGCCAAACAGGCATCACTTACATCTCTGGTCCATCCACCTCCAGTACAACACACACACACACACACACACACACAAGTCACTACCCCAAATCCAATCTGGTAACCCAACTCACAGCTTGTACATATATAATGCATAGAGTACAAACATAGGTTTTCTCTTTATGACAACTGGTACTCTCCACACTTATTCTGCACTCCTCCATGTTCCTTCTCTACTCCAATGTCTGTCTCTTTTTCCCTCAACATTTTTTATGGTGCATTTTCAAAGGCTCTTAGCTGCAATATCCACTCCCTCACAGCCATAGGAGCAGTGGTCATTGTGGGGCAGAACATGTCTGTTGCATTTTGGGCGCAATTCAAATCTAACCTGAGCTTTGCGAGGCAGACATAGATAAGTCCATCTCTGCTTGTAGTAGAATTTTGTGTGATTGCACTGAGATGTTGAATGGGTGAATCCTATTGAAAGTACACAACCGGAGGGTCTAGCAATGCTGGGTTTAACTTGTTTATTATAACTTGTTTATTCAGAGAAGTTTACAAATTCCTTGTTTTACCATTTGGTCTTTCTGCCTGCTTTAATGTTTAGTTAAGGCAGCAAACACGGGTGGTCTTGATTCAACCCATGCCTGTGATGGATCCTGGTGGCACCCCATTGGGCCAGGGAAATGTGGTTTGCCTTGAATCTCCGCCTTTTCTGGTGATATCTGCGCTAGACACCGCTTTGTTGAGACCTATTGTCTCAGGCACAGGGGCAGCTTTGGCAACCGCGGATGGACAGTTGGAGAGGTCCAAACTGGTTGCGTGGTTCTTTTCATATAATGTCATTGTTACTGTTCAATTGGCTCGGGCGTGCACTACGAGGGGTCTTTATGGTTACAAGTGGCAGGCGTTTGAAAATGATTCTTCCCCAAGCCCCCTACATAACATGCTCCTGTTTCTCATGTTCCTGCGGTCATAAACGCACACCAGCATATGTAAAAACTCAGCTCTACACATCAAGTTCAAAGAGTTCAACAGCGCCTCCTCTCTCACCGTCTGGTTTCAGCCTGCCTCTGCCTGCTGCTGAGATAAACTGACATTAGACGGACTGCGGAACGCATCATCGGCAGTCACCTGTGGTACATCAAGGTCCAACATTACTCCATGGCAAGAAAGCATGCAAGAAGGAAATGTTACTGGCTATCCCTTGCCTGGGCAGGTAGGCATAATAGGTCTGTGGAGACCGACATAACTTTATTCACCTCACCAAGTCACTTTCAAACTGCTGCTTTGTAGGAGCAGTGGACTTCACATACTTTGTGTCCTCTGAGGGCGTAATATGTGCACATTGACCAGACACATGGGATTTGCTTTCTTACGAGCACTTGTGTCTGTCTGCAAATAAGGCACAAGGAAATGCACTTTTGAAGCAGCACTTTTCACTACTGGATTAGATCTCTGAGGCAAACAACAGTGAATTTCAAGTTTTACCGACCTGTGATGTCTCGGCCACGGTTCAAACGATTGACTGAGGTGGAAATTGGCGCTGGAGCAAAGTGGGCAAACTGGGCAGGACACCTTTTGAGGGATTTTATTGCCTAAATGTCACAGCTTGCAGTGTGCTATCGGCTGGAAGGGAAGAGGGCGCATAGGCTGCTCATGGTCTGTGTGCCGTGTGGGATGTTTTTCGGCCTGCTCCTTGGGTCTCCGTGGGTCATATATTGACATCTAAAACATGGTTTTAAAACCAATAAAGAGATATCGTGGTGCACTGTGCCCACTGGTGCCTCGCTCCTGCTAAGCCACACCTGTTCAGGACCCTGAAGAATGTTTGCCGGGAGAAGGCTGGAAGTTTCTAGAGTGAAGAGAGAATGCGCCGGTGATAGCGGAACATTCTAGGAGCATTCAGTTACTGTTGACCTATATGTTTCGGTCTCCACACAGCCTGAGTCAACGAGGACTAACCTGCATCAGCCATACCAGCCTGAAGAGACGCAGTAAGCCAGTGAGCCTTCAGGGCCTGCTCCGTTTCGGTGCCATTTTGTTTGTTAATTGTCACATTTAAACTCTCTTGGGCTACATTCTCACCAGCGGTCTCCATGTCTAGAGCTTTGCAAGATGTGCATAACATGATTGTTGTAAAATTGTTTTGATTCCAACAATCCTACGTTGGTGCATATTTCCCTCAAAGGATCTGATAGTAAAGTAGCCTATCCTTGAAGCTCTAATGTTGCTGTTTAGGCCCACATTCGTATTTATTTACTGCAAAGCGTACCATTGCAAGAGGGCAACACAACACAGTGAACTGCATAAATAAAAGAAAACAAAATAAAAAGAAACACATCCTACAAGGAAAATAAAACAATCAAATCACTCGATATAAAGGCGGACATATACAGAGAGATTTGGAGCTTGATGCTGCAGGTGTTTTGATAAAATAGCAGCTTGGTTAGTTTGTCATTGAAGGATTGGGGTGTGTTGAAAGGATGGCAGTATGACAAATGACACGTAATGTAATAACTTTTTAGTGGCAAGTCTGTAAACTATGTCGGCATTCTTAGGATTGGCAGGATGGTAATTTTTAAGGCTCCGCCATACAATCTGACATGCATAGATCTACGTACGTAAGTGAGAAGGGGTGGAGTCTTGATTTTTGATCTGCTGAGTGTAGAACACCTTTTTGATAAAAACGGTGTTGTGTTTCGCCCAACATTGGAGTCTGCCTAGTAGCAAAATATCCACTAGATGAGGCTACAGGGTGAGTGCGAGAGTAGCTTCAATCCAGTGTTCCTAGCACTCTTTGACAGTACTGAGGATATTTTTACTTCTGGATCCGAGGTGTTTATATAGGCCTATATCTTGTGATTTAGCTGTCCTTTTCCTTTCTTTATTTAAATGAATAAAAACATTTCTACTACTGATTTCAAACATCTCAGATTGGAAAATACGAATTGAAAAAAAAAAACTCTTCACTGCCCCTAGAGCACATACTTTTGAGAGGCCACCGAAAACTGCGCCTTGTACATCTTGTGTAGGAGAAAATCCCACCCATTTTATGACAAAAAAAGGACATTATAAGGTGCATAGATGCTCTGTCCGTTATAACGTGCAAAGGCGCCTCATTGCAAAACAAGAAACTGGTGGTTAATATGGGTATGGAATGAGAGTGAGCAGTCCAGGGCAAGCAGATCGTATAGGTTGAGAAGGCAAACATTGATGAACAATTACCAACAGAAAGCGCAGCATTATTAATACAGAATCAGGTCGGCCCAAGAAAAGACGAATGTTTCAACTTTATGTGGTGGTGCTAAAAGATATTAACGATTATGTTGATGAGGATGAAGACAACGATGATGAGGTTACTTCTGGGATTTGTAGTGCAAAATGTTACGGATGGGCTGCTTTGAAATCAAGTCTAAAATTCAAGCCAAATCCTTGGAGAGTCAGATATACACTTCACAGGCCAGATGTTTATTTCACAGTCCAAATTTTCAAAGATCTGAGGGAACAACGTTAATCACACTACCCTACAGAATATGGTACACACCACATTCTATTAAGTCAATAGTACATCTCATTAAACCAACCCAATGTACAGTATTGGTTAAGCAATGATTTGTATTGAAGGTGGGCATACAATCTCACTGTAATCTTCATTGGAAAAGGTATGTGGGATTTCTATAACCCTATACTTAGCGTCACATGGAAGCTAAGATATTAATTTTATTATGCTGGTTAACAACCCTCACTCTTTTCTTTTATCAACTTTCCTTTTTGTTCACATCCTTCTGCTCTATTTAAGACCCTTATCCCCTTCATCTCTATGCATATCTCTTGTGTTTCTGGATCACATTCAGGCAATGAACTCAGGACCAAGGGCTCATCAAAATGATTGTTTTGCCTCTTCAAGGTAAGATACATGTAATGACCATTTTTCTGCATGTAGCGAGCTCCTTAAATGGAATAATAACCATATAATCCCATAAATACCCACATGCCATATTTGTCAGTCCTTTTCATGGTCCAAAGTAAAGGGATGTTGTTCCTGTTTCTGTTGTGTAAAGAAAGACAAGACGTTTGCCCAAGCTCCAGTGGATTGTACAGTGTTATGCAGAGACATCACTGAAATGGTGTTATGGGTTGCTACTTGCTAGTCATTGTATTTTCATTTCCATTGGTCCACAAAATGGCCCACTCTGCAATCTCTATTGCCTGAACTGTCTCAGTTTGGCTGAGTTAAATTGGTTCTCTAAAAGGAATTAAAACCATAACCTTAATTCCATGACGATTCGGTTTGTCTTTTTAGCTGTAGACTTTAATGTATTTTTTCAGAGACTCTTTCATATGAGTCATAGCTTAACTGGAGCTGAACCATACAGTTGTACCTTAACAAAATGCCTAATAACCAGTTTAGTCCCCTTCAGGCTACCATAGAGTACAAGTTTCCTGTTATTGTAATATATTTTAGTAGAGGCCATTTCAAATGGATTAATACCATAATCCGTAGCAGATGGCTACAGTTTCCTGTTCCCATGTCCTGCGAACATTTCATGATTTATTGATCGCTGTCATCCAAGGAATCAACTTTCATGCATGTGCTTCTATTCTTTTCATTACCTCCCCGGGTATGTCCGATCTGCAAACACCTAATCTCTAATGGCGCTCAAAGTAGTAGACGGCAGCAAGTGATTTGGCCGACCTTTAATTTCCAGGTATGAGAAGGGTTGGATGCTAAGGGTGTGTGATTGGGAGGTGGGTTTATGAAATGGCGTGACGCTCTGTCAACTATATATTTGTCTGTATATCTCGTTCTCCAATGGTCAAATTAACTCACCAAACTGGTCGTAGTTAAAATCTACAACTTCAGCGAGAGTGACGTTCTCACAGATATGCTTTCACTTTTTAATATCAGTGAATACTCAAAATAAAGACACTACATAAATATTTCTATGAGAGGTTTGACCCAAGCTAGGTCAACCTACTTATTGTATCGACGTATCAAATGAAATGTAATTGGTTACCTATTGATTTTGGCTCTTTCATTTGTCTATTTTATCTCCGTGCTGGGAGCAGAATGAGTCTTGCTTCCCTCTAAACAAGTCAGTGTATGGTGTAAAAATGTAATGGTCTGACAGCGCATTTGAAAACACAGCATTGCGTGGTACTAAATCAGTAGTCTTGAGTCATTCTCATTGAGTGCTCTGCTTAGCAGCTCAGGGAGAGCGAGAGTGCAGGTGCTGCTCGTTACTCTGTCAAGAACATACTGTACACAGTAGACATATAACAGTAGAGTTGGTCTGCGTCACGAATATTTCCCTGCTCCGTATATAGTAAACTACTTTTAATCAGATCCCTATGGTAAATTTATAGGGACAGATCCATTTGTTGTAGTGTATTTCAAAAGGCTTTATTATGCCTGGGTGAGATTCCTTGGAGAAGGCCTGGTTTTTGATGAAGTGATTTAGATCAATAGAATCATTAAATCAGTCTGTTCTCATAGCCATTTGATTTAGTCAAGAAGCAGATTAAAGGTATACAAATTATAATTCTAGTTATATTAAGTAAATTCGGAGAAGGATATTCCATCGTAAATCGTCTGGGCTGTATTTCAAATACCCTGGTGTTTATTGGTTTCCCTACCACCGTGCATAGTGTGAAGTGATTTGAGAAGCATACATATTTTAAGAATATATTCTTAATTTTGTGTTAAATAATGTGTCATTTTTCATCCGTCCCAAAGCATACAGCCTTTATGATGGAGCAATAAGTGATTCTGCTTCATGTGTCTGTGATGGCTTAGTGGCTTAGCCCACCTCTGACTGATCAACAAGTCTTTTTCATTCTCCCTAAGCTTTCACAATCTTTTCACCCTCCCTTTACGGAATCCCTGTTTCCATTCCCTTCCTTCAACCTCTCTCTCCCCTCCTGTCTCTCTTCCCTCCCATCTCCTTCCCCCTTTCTCTTCCCCATCTCTCCCTTCCCACTTCTCTCTCTTCAACCCACCGCCCCCCCAGCCTCTTCTGCCTCCCGTCTTTCTCTTTCCATCTCTCAATCTATCTCTCTCTCTGTCTCTCCTGGCAGTGTGTGTGTGATTACTTAGACCCCCCTTAGCACACCACGACACTCACCACTGCAGCATATAGAAAAAGAACTCACTCTCTATACCCTCATTATCCTTTACCTCCATCCGTCTTTCTACTGCCAGCATCACATCAACCTACATCCCACTGGTGACTTATCCCACTGGTGACTTATCCCACTGGTGACTTGGCCTCTGAAGTTAAGCAGGGTTGGACCTGGACAACTCTTGGACCAGAATCAAAACACTACTGAAAGTGGTGTGGGAGATCCACTAGGGGGCACTCTTCCAAAGTCTTCTGATTCCCTGTGGTCATTAAAGAGTCCACTTATTTTAGGAGTGCAAGTGTTTGCACAGTTTATTTTTAAAGCACTATTAGTCCTAAATATGTGCAACCGATAATGCATGTAAGTCACTCTTGTTCCCTCCCACTGTCTATCTGTCCTTCTCACTTCCTAACTCCTTTTCTCATCTGCCACGTTCTCCCTCTGTCAACTGCAGGTTATTCTCTGATAATAACAAAGCACAGACATTTGCAAAGACAGAAACAACTCCAATTATGCATGTATTTCTTTCTGTCACTCCTTTTATTATATCTCATGCTCCTTTCTACCCTCATTTACATGTAGACAGAGGAGGACGAGAGTCGTCGTGGCCTACTGTTAATCACAGCCATATAATTAAAATAGGGATTTGGGAGGGGAAGTGCTAGAGACAGACAATAGAAGACAAAGGCAAAGGGAGACAGATGAGCGAACGCACACAAAAAACACACACACAAAACAGGCACGCGCTAACACAGACACGCACCTTCCCATTCTTTTTAACACACAGTAAACATGGGACAGCATCTAATCCCACCAGCCTGTCTGCCAACATGTAGTATGTATGTCTGCTGACTGCTCAGGCACTAGTCTAATGATCAGCTTTCGCTTTGGCAGAGCAAACTAAATGTGCATAGCAAACTACACCCTATACCATACATAGGGCACTCCATTGAGTCTAAATAACAACTATTACCCTACATAGGGCACTCCATTGAGTCTAAGCAAAGCATTAGATAGCAGTGGTCAAGCAGGGCAAAATGACTTGAACACTATCACATGAGTCCTCTGTGTACTTTTTTTGCGCTACACACCTTGAGGGGGAAATCAAGTCATACTCTCCTGCTTCAGTGCATACTGTACCAGTTGTATTAAAAAATCACAGCATCGTTTTTTTTGTATATTGGTGGGCTGCCTTGTCTCTATTAGGGCAGTGACTATAGGCTTTATTCAGTCTGTATCACTGAAGCATTACAGATTGCATGAAGGAAATGTAAAAGTAATTTCCAACTGAGATATTATATACTGTAAAGACATTGGCCTTCATTCATGAAAACTTCCCAGAAAATATCTCAGATTGAAGCGTGGGAAGAGACTTACGATCAAGTCCAAGTGTGATTTATGGAATTGTCGCACCTCTTCGAAATGAGTGTTGATGTCATCGCAGATTGATAAATCGGATAAAGCCATGGCCGTGAGAGCGCGCTGCACCTGTCCTTATTTACATATGACAAACCCGTAATTTATGCGGGTGTGGCGATCATCAACCTATAAATTGACAACTTTCTGCATAAATTATAGCCTAAAACGGCTAATTAACCATTCCGCATCCTTGACAAAATCAGCGCAGTTACGGAATATTCTTTCACGTCTCACCCCATTATTCACACATAAGCGGCATGCCATTGTTGAAAGCGGAAGCGCTCCATTGCTAGCCATTCAAAAAAGGCTTCCAGCCCCGCTCCTAGAAGCGGAACGCAGACGGGAAAAAATAGAGCTGTGTTCTATTTTTTTCCCTTCTCAGTCGCGGAAAGCCAATCGGAGCACAGTGGAAAACCAATAGGAAAGCTTGTAGGAGGTACTACAATACTGAATAGTCCATAACCTAACCAACACCATGTGCTGTGTTGAAAAGCTTGCAATGGTGTAGTTTACATAGTAGACAGGACCTGGTGTATGAGGTGCTGTTGTACCTCGATCGGGTGTTGAGGAATGGGTGTCAGGTGAGTTTCTCTTGGGCGCCAGCACATGTGGGAGTGGTGGGAAATGAGGAGGCTGACAGGCCCGCAAAGAAGGCTCTGGAAGAGGAGGTGGTTAATTTGGTGGTGAAGTGGAGTAAAGGGGAGGCTAAGGCGGTTGTTTGGACAAAGATGATGGAGATTTGGCAGAAGCAGTGGGATGTAGGGCTGAAGGCTAGGCATCTCTACAGGATTCAGAGGAAGGTAGGGGTGCGGCGGGTTCTAGGGGGTGGAAGGAGGGAGGGGGGCATTTTCACTAGGCTTCGAATAGGGCATTGTAGATTAAATGGGTCTTTGTATAGAATAGGGAAGCATCCAACGGGGTGGTGTGAACACTGTGATGTTGAGGAGACAGTAGAGCATGTGTTGATACAGTGTGGGCAGTATGAGGGAGAGAGAATGAGTTTGAGGGACAGTTAGAGGGAGTGTGGTATTCAGGACTTTAGTGTGGAGAACATGCTACGGGGTATAGGAGTTGATGCTGGTTTTAGGATATTGTTAGTTTATTTGAGGGACACGGGGTTGGTTGGTAGGATATGAGTTTGCCCTGTCTCTGTCCCACACTCCAGTACAGGAGGGGGCGGTAATGCACCACAAAACTGGATGCCAACTGCCGTTAAAAACCAAAGAAGAAGACACTAGCCAACACGTTGGACGAACAGCTAATTTTACTAGTACAAAAATAGGAGGAAATCTATAATGCCAGACACAAGGTCTATTGAGACAATATAAGAAACAATATAGCGTGGTCAAGGAGTCTCGGACCTATAGTTTCCCTCGATCAGTTAATACGTAATATGTATTTAGTAGTGCTAGCTATTGCTATCAACCAAAACGAAATACTAGCTACCTGCTACATTATTTTTAAAACAAATGACATGCACCCATTTTCGTTAATGAACCGTTTCTGCAGGGCTGTCACGGTTCTCTTGAATTGCTAGTAGGCTATAGCAGAGAAATTTGTTCAAATCCCTTGTGTTTTCTTGTAGTGAGTTTCATTTTAATGAACAGAGATTACTGCTCTGTTTTATGTTGGGCCCGCCTTTTTCCTTGAACGCAATAGGCTAATTTTCCCAGCTTAAAGTAAGTAACTGATTGGTCAAAACAGGAAAGGTGGGACAATGTCAGCTGTCTCACGTTTTCACTAGCAGAAGGCAAGAGATTTCACGGCTTATGTGTAAATGAAGGGTCAGCCCAGAGCTGAGGTCCTTTAGAAGAGCAAGCTCTGCCATCATTAGGGTCAGCGGCGGTTTTATCTATAGGCGACATGGGCAGCCGTCCAGGGCAGCATATTGCTGGGAGCGGAACAAGGCGCCCGCACAAAAAAAGGCGTAATTGTGACATTTGCGTTATAGTTTTTTTTTGTTTTGCTCATTTGCACATCACGTAAATGATATCGAGTCATCGTGTGGGACTGTGGGTCAATTAACTTTGTCAGAGTAGGCGACCTGATTCTAGTTTGTGAATTAGGCAGATTACTACCTGGGAAGGTCTCCCACTCAGAAGTAAGAGATGGGAAGGTCTCCCCACTGGAAGTCTGAGGTAGGGGGAGTGGGGGAATCTATCAAATAGTGCACCTCTGACTTTGTACAGTACTATGTGATTAGTAAAAACAGTCACACTGCGAAATGCTACCAAATAAACCATAATTCATTCATAATACTGTGAATTTATAGTTTCACAAACATATTGTCGCATTTTTTTCTGGTTTGTGTGAAATTGTTAGAATAATATAAAATCAGTCTACACACCACCAAGGTGAGTTGGTTTAGTCTTGACTCTTGGTTGACAGTGCTGGGGGATGGGTAATATATTGATGCTCCAGTGCCAAATTAAAACACATGGATTAAGCCATTAGGTGTCCAGTTAAGGAACAAGAAACCAGGCAAGCCTAGTTCAGCCGGACTGCAATAGAAAGTATTGCCCTCTTGAGATTTAAACCCGGGTCGCCCAATGAAAGGCTGTGTCGCTAAACACTACACCACAGAGCTCTACGTTTGACAGGTGTCAGCATAGCATCTTGTGTCGATGAACAAATCCTCTTTTGCCACTGGCCGTTTTAACAACTAATTGGCCATTCGTGAATGATATTGATACAGTTAAACTGACTAACGTTTCTTACTAAGTTTACCTCCACCACAAATAGCGTCTATGAACTGTTAGCTTTTGCCACGGGCCGTTTGAACAGCTTATTAGCCAGTAATAGGCTAATTACTAACTAATAGGCTAACTTACTGGAATAGTCATAGGAATTGAGCAATTGCTAGGGAGTCTGCCAAAGCTATTTCATTTCATGGCATAAGAATGTATTTTTTTCTTTCATGGCATAACAACGTACTTTTTTCTTTCATTCGTGAATTACATTGATACAATAACTATCAAGAAAGGTGACGATAACTAACTTTTTCATCAAGTGAAATGACGAGAGAATCGTGGAAATAAAATAAATAAATGTCGTTGTTCACAATAGATTTGAACTTGAGCCTTCCACATGAGAGGCACTGTCTTTAACCATAACGCCACAGCATTACGCATTTCACCAGTCGCTAAACACTACTGAGCATTGTGTTAAACTGACTAACGTTTCTTAATAAATTTACCTCCACCACAAATAGCGTCTATGAACTGTTAGCTTTTGCCACTGGCAGTTTGAACAGCTTATTAGCCAGTAATAGGCTTACTGGTATCTACTAACTTCTTAGGAGTAATCATAAGAATTGAGCAATTGCTAGTGAGACTGAAGATGAACTTTTCCATGCCAGCAACAGTCGCAATATAACTGTTTACAGTTTTAGTTAAGGCTCACTGTAATGTAACTACTGGAGCCTATGTGGTAGCCAGCAAATGTGTTTGTCTATCCTGACCCAAAACGCATGTACGAATGGGTACTTCGAAAATCCACCAGAAATAGTCGCACTATAACCGTAAACTGTTTTATTTCAGGCTTACTATAATGTAGTCACTGGAGGTTTTAGCCAGCAAATTTTTCGTCTATACGGAAAAATTCATAATGCGTACTTCGCTTCGCCTGCAAGGAGACACGAACTAGGGACCTATAGTTCGCAGATCCGCTTCTCTAACCACTACACTATTTAACAAAGGGGGTGGGTCAGCCAGCCACTCACTCAGTAAGAGACATTCGCACTTCTTAGCCGGCTCCGCTTACACGGTCCGGTAAAAAGAGGAAAGATGAGTAGAAACGCGAAAAATATTAAAAAGATTAAGGTATGCAGGTATGTCATCTTTTTATGAGTATGATATTATGCATGTGATGAAATAGGCTAGTATAACCACCACTTGACTTGGGATAAAATAAGTCCAGGAATAGACCAATCGCACATTGGACTATGTTCATGGAAACGTATGTGATAATAAGGCATGTCCTAGGAAATGGAATGCTGTTTGCCTCAAATTAAAATGTGCCTACTGGAACGCCGTTCTAGAACGTTCCGGCCCAAGTCACTGAGTATAACACTAATGTTTGTTAGCCTATATTACTTGCTATGCTATTTCACATTGAGCGACTATATTCAGTTTTCTGTCCAACTAGCTTACATAACATTGGATGTATTCACAGAAACTCACAGTTTCATCAAAATAATGTGTGTAGCCTGCAGCAAAACGATTACAACCTAGCACATTATTGATTTGGTAAACTTCCATTGAGGTGACATCATAAAGGTTTTCAGTGATTGTTTTGACTAGGGCCGAGTTTCCCTTAGCACTAAGAAGATCATAAAATGCACGTAAGTGTCTTGTTTTTATCAGTGCGTTTCCCGAAAGCATTGTTACTGAAGTGGCACGTAACATCGCTTGTTAATTATGAGTGCTCCCGACCACTCGTTAGTCCATCGAACAGACACTTTACTGTTTATGTGAAATAGTGCCTCCATCAACGAGGAGTGATCGCAAACAGTTAAAATTAAGGCAATAGAAAAATTATAAAAACTGTTCCAGTTTATTTAGACATATTATATAATAAGTGCGTGAGTGGATGTGAATGTAATAGAATGCAACTGTCAACTGAGGATCAACAAAAACGTACGTAAAACAAGAAATAGGCTAATCAAGAAAAAGTGTTCAAAATTAACGTTCACGAGACTGAAACCCCGCATCGTAGGCTACTGGTAGGCTACTGTCTTTGATGGATAGGTGCTGGTGCCTCTACCTCCTCAAGAAGAACATTGATTTCTTCAGCTCTGAATGCTTGTTTTCTTTTGTATCATGTGTTGATTGCTATGTGAATAAACATATATTCTATATAGCTACCGGAGGAACTGAATTTGATGTCACTTGATCAGTTTCCAGAGATATGATTTTGATTGGCCAAAGTACACCCCAATGGTTAGATATAATTTTATCCAACCTAAATTTCACTACTTCTTCGAGTTTCAAATTGTCCTATTGATGCGTAAGTAGTAGTAGATTACATCGCCAGCGATATTATATGCTTCTGATAAGTAATCAAGCTCTATTGAAATGCAATAGACTATAATTAAAACGTATTCATGGCCTAATTCCATTCCAAACCCCAAACATGGTCAAATTCCATTTCAAATGGCCGTAACGTAGCACTTACGATGCACTTTATAAAGAGCGACATACGTGATGGTTTGGGAAACAGACTTTGTCCGTCGTTACAAAGTCCATCTTAAGGCTATGCATCGTTAAACCGTAGTAAGTGCCACATTATTGGGAAACCGGGCCTGTAGATCCTGAGCTCAGTAAGGGGAATTGTCAATGTTGTAGGCTAACTTAGAAGACGTCTATATTTTGCTGATATTTTATTTATTTTGTGATATATTGACTCTTTTGGGGTGTCTTTTGCCAAGAATTAGCCAAGGAGGTTGGATGGTTCATTTGGTTCCTATTCTGAAAGTTTCATAAAGTGTGCATAATGACGTGTATTTAATTGTGCAACAAATGTATTTAGGGTGTCAGACTCATATACTGTATTTAAAAACCCTCTGCCACTGGCTAGGATGAGGAGCCATCTAGGCTTTGTGCAATTTAGTTTGATTATTTTATGTTTGGAATAGGGTAAAAATGTGATTATCTTCTTTTTGTATTTAAATACTACACATTCTTTCTGTTTGTCTTAGTTACTTCTTTTTGATATTTATGAGACTTGTTTTTATATATATTTTTGAACAGCAGATTCGCCCAGAGAGCCATCCAGTCTAGAACCATTACTGATTAGGGTATCTGCTCGACCCAGAACTATTGGTTTATTTATCCTCACTAGTCAATTTAAGACCTGTCAGCTAATCAAGGTGCCAGCCACAGAAATTATAATGGCCATTTATGATCTCAAAGTATGTCGATACTATGGGCCTGAGCGACATAGGAAAAGCAAGGCAAAGCAAGTTTATTTGTCTAGTGCATTAAATACACAAAAAGGCAATTCAAACCTTACAGATGCAAGAACAACATAAATAAGAGATTAAAAATGCAGAATAAACAGAAATAAAAAAATAATCCAAGAATAAAGTAGGCCTAGTGATACGATATTTATTGTTGTGTTACGTTTGCATATTCCTTGTTATCTTATTTTATCATACATATTGTTATTAGAATTAATGATTGTCTTTTTGCAAATCAAGCATTGCCTAATTTTTTGATGTTGGTTTACACGGTCACCCACAAGACGTGAGTTTGATCGTAAAGATTTGACAAAGAAAATATTGATGAATACAAGTTTGGTTGGTGACATGATCGTACGATCATTTTAAGATCAAATTTTGGAGTAGTTTTTTGCTTTCAGTGCAGCTTTTATAAAGTGGGAAGCACCTTTTCCATCCATGAATTTGGATGATGCTAACAATGCTAATTACAGACTGGGACAGAGCTGAATAATGGATTGTTTTAAATAATGACTATGTGCCTTCAGGAACCACTCAGGGTAAGTGGACTTTTACCCAAATATGAATCTGGGCCGAACTATCCCTTAGTACAGTTTCAATTTAACAGCAATTTTTAATTTAAACATATGCTTTGTATAATGTTCCCATTTTCGGTTATCAACAGCATTTGGACAAAATTGCATGAGGTACAATAAGATTTTCACATTCGGTACAGCACAATCAGATACCTTTCGTTATCACTGATGAGGCACGCCTGCAATCATTTATGTAGATGTGAGATTTATCAAAATGAAGTGAATTTGCCCTAGACTATTAGTAAAAATAGACTTGTTGAAAAATAGACTTTTTGGGGAAAAATAGACTTGTTAATTTAGAAAATATATTTTCAAAATGTGTGGGTCACATTTTCTGAAAAATAATGAAAAAAATGTATTTCATAGTTTTTTCACCTTCTTTGCATTGTATGTTAACAGGTAATGATAGTTCATGTAATTTGAATGTTTCAGTTAATTTGTAATGAAATTATTCTATATGATGCAGTCATTTGTTAAATTATACTTGCCGCATGTAAAACAATTGTTGAATTATTATAACAGACGGGGATTGGAAAGCTGATTCCCCAGTGTAGGATTTACCATACTCTGCATTTCAGAGAGCACATTGTTAGAGACAGATGGGACCTATTTGCAGAAAGCAGTGTCTCTGCAGATTTCGTTTAGCCATTTTCCTTTAATAAAATGTATTTTAGAGAGGCAAAATAAGATGCCCACAAAACAAAAGTGTTCATACACTTTCCATACACTGTCTCTCAACAGATAGGAGGATTGTATTTGTTGATTTGCCATTAATGGGTTTCTAAAATGATCAGAGGAACAGACAGCACCCAGATCGACATGTAAGCACCATCCCAAGAATAGCATGTGAACAGAACGACCTTGCACTCAATTTGTTGGTAATTTTGGTAAGGTGTTGCTAAATCTGAAGACGGAAGGTGGAACACAATACTTATTCATTCTGCAGAACCACAAAGATTACATTTGTATTGTGGCTACATGGGGAGGGAGCTGTTCAGGATGGGAGTCCATTTGATGATGGTTGAATACTCAGTAAACTCACCATACTTCCCAATGCTAAAAACACTTATATTGTCCTAACTGTCCTCTCTTTAGCGAATGTTTTTTTACTAG
Source organism: Esox masquinongy (assembly GCA_016801175.1). Classification (NCBI taxonomy): domain Eukaryota; kingdom Metazoa; phylum Chordata; class Actinopteri; order Esociformes; family Esocidae; genus Esox; species Esox masquinongy. Next base: position 1,919 of record JACXGI010014050.1, on the reverse strand, counting down.
TCAAGTGAGCAACAACAACGTGTCAACATGTTAGACCACAGCACCTACAGTATACTTCTATGTCAGTCTCCTTTCCTACCAATGTTTTAAAATGGTCATAGGAAACGCACATCCTTAATTCCATTCACAATCTTTTGGATATTTAGCAAAAGATATGATTTATTCATTCTTTGGTCATCGACTGTTAGTGATCATCCTTGGTCGATCAGATTGTTCGCCAATGCTGAGCCTACCAGTGCTTTCTTCCTTTTTTATGTACTAAACGTGCCAAATTCTGGTTCTTACAACCTGTATCGGACAATCCATCCCATTGTTCTCTCTCACTGTCTGTTTTACCAATTTCACCCCTCCTGAGTGATTAGTATGCAAACCACTTCCGTGGAAGAGCCCCAATTGGCTGTGCCTCTTTTTGAGATGGTTCCCTCCATGCTCTCCAAGATCGGAGGCTGAGAAACAGCTACCACATCCAAAGAGAGCAGCAGGTCGATATGGGGAGATAGTGACGGAAATTAAAAACACAGGATTTTCATTAATTATACCGTCACACCTTGCCACGATTGCAAAGCACTAATTCATGAAATGTTTCATTAAATTAGATATTAACTCAAAATGTTATGCATCTACACAGCATGAGGAGGTTTCCTCCATACCATACTAGCGTTTTCAGTACAGTTGGTAGGAAATTAAATGAATTATCATTATCATTATTCCTTAATGTTTCAAGTTGTTTAGCATTCAGTACTGTGCAAAAGTCTTAGGCACTGGAAAGTCTAACTAAGGCCATTTATTTGGGTAGTAGGTGTTTTAATTATATATATATATATATATATATATATATATATATATATATATATATATATATGTAAATATGTATATATGTACACACTGAACAAAATTATAAACGCAACACTTTTGTTTTTGCCCCCATTCATCATTAGCTGAACTCAAAGATCTAAGACTTTCTCTATGTACACAAAAGGCCTATTTCTCTCAAATATTGTTCACAAATCTGTCTAAATCTGTGTTAGTGAGCACTTCTCCTTTGCAGAGATAATCCATCCACCTCACAGGTGTGGCACATCAAGATGCTGATCAGACACCAGCCTTAGGCTGGCCAAAGTACAATGCCACAGTACAATGCCACAGATGTTGCAAGTTTTGAGGGAGCGTGCAATTGGCATGCTGACTGCAGGAATGTCCACCAGAGCTGTTGCCCATGAATTGAATGTTCATTTCTCTACCATAAGCCGTCTCCAAAGGCGTTTCAGAGAATTTGGCAGTACATCGAACCGGCCTCACAACCGCAGACCACATGTAACCACACCAGCCCAGGACCTCCACATCCAGCATCTTCACCTCCTAGATCGTCTGAGACCAGCCACCCGGACAGCTGCTGCAACAATCGGTTTGCATAAGCAAATAATTTCTGCACAAACTGTCAGGAACCGTCTCAGGGAAGCTCATCTGCATGCTCGTCGTCCTCATCGAGGTCTCGACCTGACTGCAGTTTGTCGTTGTAACCGACTTGAGTGGGCAAATGCTCACATTCGATGGCGTCTGGCACTTTGGAGAGGTGTTCTCTTCACGGATTAATCCCGGTTTTCACTGTACATGGCAGATGGCAGACAGCGTGTATAGCGCCGTGTGGCTGAGCGGTTTGCTGATGTCAACGTTGTGGATCGAGTGGCCCATGTTCTGGTATGTGGGCGGTGGCGGTGGGGTTATGGTATGGGCAGGCGTGTGGTTATGGACAACGAACACAGGTGCATTTTATCGATGGCATTTTGAATGCACAGAGATACCGTGACGAGATCCTGAGGCCCATTGTTTTGCCATTCATCCACAACCATCACCTCATGTTGCAGCATGATAATGCACGGCCCCATGTTGCAAGGATCTGTACACAATTCCTGGAAGCT
>JACXGI010014049.1:0-19721 GCA_016801175.1 Esox masquinongy | reverse complement strand
TATGAGGGAGTGTGAGAGCGATAACACCAAATTTAACACACCTGCTCCCCATTCACACCTGAGACCTTGTAACACTAACGAGTCACATGACACCGGGGAGGGAAAATGGCTAATTGGGCCCAATTTGGACATTTTCACTTAGGGGTATACTCACTTTTGTTGCCAGCGGTTTAGACATTAATGGCTGTGTGTTGAGTTATTTTGAGGGGACAGCAAATTTACATTGTTATACAAGCTGTACACTCACTACTTTACATTGTAGCAAAGTGTCATTTCTTCAATGTTGTCACATGAAAAGATATAATCAAATATTTACAAAAATGTGAGGGGTGTACTCACTTTTGTGAGATACCGTACACTCCTACAGTGGAGATAACAAGTATTTGATACACTGCCGATTTTGCAGGTTTTCCAACTTACAAAGCATGTAGAGGTCTGTAATTTTTATCATAGGCACACTTCAACTTCAACGGAATCTAAAACAAAAATCCAGGAAAATCACATTGTATGATTTTTAAATAATTAATTTGCATTTTATTGCATGACATAAGTATTTGATCACCTACCAACCAGTAAGAATTCCGGCTCTCACAGACCTGTTAGTTTTTCTTTAAGAAGCCCTCCTGTTCTCCACTCATTACCTGTATTAACTGTACCTGTTTGAACTCGTTACCTGTATAAAAGACACCTGTCCACACACTCAATCAAGCAGACTCCAACCTCTCCAAAATGGCCAAGACCAGAGAGCTGTGTAAGGACATCAGGGATAAAATTGTAGACCTGAACAAGGCTGGGATGGGCTACAGGACAATAGGCAAGCAGCTTGGTGAGAAGGCAACAACTGTTGGCGCGATAATTAGAAAATGGAAGAAGTTCAAGATGACGGTCAATCTCCCTCGGTCTGGGGCTCCATGCAAGATCTCACCTCGTGGGGCATCAATGATCATGAGGAAGGTGAGGGATCAGCCCAGAACTACATGGCAGGACCTGGTCAATGACCTGAAGAGAGCTGGGACCACAGTCTCAAAGAAAACCATTGGTAACACACTACGCCGTCATGGATTAAAATCCTGCAGCGCACGCAAGGTCCCCCTGCTCAAGCCAGCGCATGTCCAGGCCCGTCTGAAGTTTGCCAATGACCATCTGGATGATCCAGAGGAGGAATGGGAGAAGGTCATGTGGTCTGATGAAACAAAAATAGAGCTTTATGGTCTAAACTCTACTCGCCGTGTTTGGAGGAAGAAGAAAGATGAGTACAACCCCAAGAACACCATCCCAACCGTGAAGCATGGAGGTGGAAACATCATTCTTTTGGGGATGCTTTTCTGCAAAATCCCTGCTGCAGTGTGTGCAAACCTGGTCAAGAACTACAGGAAACGTATGATCTCTGTAATTGCAAACAAAGGTTTTTGTACCAAATATTAAGTTCTGCTTTTCTGATGTATCAAATACTTATGTCATGCAATAAAATGCAAATTAATTATTTAAAAATCATACAATGTGATTTTCTGGATTTTTGTTTTAGATTCCGTCTCTCACAGTTTACAAGTGTACCTATAATAAAAATTACAGACCTCTACATGCTTTGTAAGTAGGAAAACCTGCAAAATCAGCAGTGTATCAAATACTTGTTCTCCCCACTGTATCTCCTGGAGTGTGTTCCAGTTTCAGTTCTGTCCACTGCAAAAGTCTTCTTTGGTCGAGCAGGTAATTTGCCATTGCTTAGCTAACCAGTGATTTTCTTTCTTCTTCTTAATGTACCAAACAATTGATTTTGGCACTCTTAATGCTGTATTTGTCTTTGATCAATTTATTTGGATTTCTCTGCTTCATAATGGCCAGCTTGAGTTCCATTGACAAATCTTTGGTCCTTGTCTTGTCAACCAGCAATCGATTTTGTATGCAAATACAAAGCCTAAAATCAAGACTAGACATTGGCAACTCTCTTGTCCATGCACTAATGATTTTTAAACAAATAGAAATGCCTAGCAAGAAACAACTATAAAGCCAATTGTCAAAATAGATTTGATACCCTTAAATAACATGACAAATATACAAAATGTCCTGTTTACTCAAAATGGTTTATCTGATATGGATGAAAGCACTATCAAATTAAAGCTGTACATTAACCCAATTGTCCTTGCATCATTTCAAATACAATATACTGAGTACAGAGCCAAAACAACAAAATCTGTGTCATGTTCCAAACACTTATGGACTGCAATGTAGCTGAGGAGTAAATGTAAGACATATGTATGCATTTAAAAAAAAAAAATCTTCAGCATTGTGGTCTTGCCTTGTTCCTACAGGTTCAGGAGAGTTGAAGATCGAGACATACATAACTAGCAAAACTACAATCTCGCTAAGCCGTTCTGCTTGTTACCGGATGGCTTGCTCAACCAGGAAGTTTTCATTTTGTTATTCATTAATCACACATTTAATATTGCATTTATATGACAATTTAGCTTTTTCCTCTCTAGATTATCAAATATATTCAGATGAATAATGATAAATTATGGCTAGCCTGAGGATCTTTATCGGAAATGGAATTTGAGTTATAGCAGATTAATCCCTCTATCTAATCCAATGTATTTGTGTGTGCAAAAACATGACCCTGAGGGGGAATATTGAGTCAAAACAAGTTTGTTGGTGTCACACTGTTTACTGTCCACAGACATCATCAATTCAGAAGATGTGAATAAAGGACAAAGGTTTGCATGGCTTGGATCCAGTTTCACAACCTTAGGGTAATAATCTTATGCTAAATAATTATGATCCGTGCTGTTCTGTAGTATTCACAAATGCATGTGATGCTTGGTAAGCCAGGCTTGACATCAGAATGCATGTTTGAAGGAAATAATTATCTTCCCGACTGTAGTGTAAACGAAGGGGGAGAGAATATAGTACAGCTTGCTATATGAATTCAGTAGTTCTTTATTGTTGCTTTTTCAACAAACATAGATACCTTACATTTAAGGTTTAAGAATGGCCACAGGTTTGAAGTCAGGCCAAGTCAAAACTGCAATGTATCATTTCCTGATTCACACGCAGATGCCCAGGCACATATATGCACAGACAGACAGACAGACAGACAGACAGATAACAAGCAAAATGCAGTTGTTTGATCTACACTGTATGGTGTTTGACCTGTATGTGAGTCATTGAAGCAAATCTAATAACAGATGATAATGCCAAATCAAATAAAAAGCTGTCAAAGCAGTAATTCAAAATAGATAGATAGCCCTACACCAAATTCATTTGACTTCAAGAGAGACTTGTAAATGATACTGCATGTCTGTTCAGGTTTTCTACATTAGTGGTTACTGTGTGTGCTTGTCTCTGATTGTATGCTGGCGCCTGCGTCAACAGTGTTTAATCCTTTGAGCAGCACACGTTACAGGGGTGGTTTGTCTTTGTCATTAACATTCTGCTCCAGAGAGAGAGAGAGAGAGAGGGGGGACATCTGGACTCAATGAGTGGGCTGAAGGGTTAAGATGATGGGGATGTGAAAGCACGTGGAGATGTTGTGATGGGTGGGTTCCGAAGATGATAACCAATCCTTGACACTGATACAATAAGCCAAGAACACGCCCCGATTTGTTCCTTATGAAATAACTTTCCCCTTGGATAAGCAAGGTTCCTGTGTGTGCACATGTTAATCAAGCAAAATAGTTCCGTTGGCATGGCACTCATATATTACATAAAATTAAAACGATGAGTATGAAAACGTAAAATTACATGATTAAAAAGGTTATAGTAAAACAAAAGTATGGGAACAGATACAGGACTGTAAAAATAGTCCAATTGAATACCAAGTAAACCTTAGTCAAAGTAGCTATCAGTAAAGTCAGTGCCAGAAGGGAGAAAAAAATTAATTTCATGAACCATGAATAAATTGCAAGAAAGAAAAGCATGTGGGGGGAGGTGGGACATTTTGGAGTTATTTCAGATACATTTTTAAAAAGGTAGGTTTTCAGAAGAATGACCAGGGACTCCGCTGTCCTAGCTTTAAGGGGAGGCTTTTTCCACCGTCGAGGCGACAGGATGGAGAAGAGCTTTGACGGGGCTTACCTAGAGCCGCCCCCCCCCATAGAGTTGTGGCCATGAGACAAGAGGTGGCAGAACGAATAAACCAGTTATAAACAAGGTCAAAACCCCCACGCTCCTCTGGTGCATCTGAATGGTCTCTGGTGGTTCAGTCTAACTCACCAAGGAGGGTTGGATGCCAATGCTTTCTGCAGCCTGAAATGCCAGGGACAGATTCTGGGCCTGTTGGAACAACAAACCAGGTTGGTCATTACAACACAATTCTCATCTTTTTACCCGTCTATTTACTCTGTCATAGCATAGTTTATGATTCACAGTAAAAGTGTAAAACATATGTTGATAAATAATATGTTAGAGCTTTGTAAGCCTATAAATGACCAAGTCCCTACTTTGGAGTAATAAGGTCCATTTCCCTCCTTTAGAGAGGAGTTGGCTACTGTACCGTTAGACTTGTAGCAGTTGCTCTAATTATAGGCAACCTTGATTTATCTGAAACACTGCACATAGAGACATACAAATGGTATTCATGATTCTGGGTAAGTAAAAAATTTCACAGTATGAGTTTAATAAAGGATGACAGCTGATGTTGGGAAGCTGGAGGCTAAACTCCCATGGTGCTGGAGTCTAACAACAAATAATTTCAATGAAATTATTTTCAGCTATAACAGAAAGCTTAGATGAAAAAAATGAAATAGAAGAACCAAAAGACCTTCTAGAAAGACCACTCTAAATTCTTCTGTCAATGGGGGCCTGAAGGCCTAGGCATTAGGAAGCCACTCAGCAGAATGCATTAAAGCCAACATAAAGCCTTAACTAAATTATTCACTAGTGGCGGGCTAGCTTAGTCTCAGTCACCAGGACATCATGGGAGGGTGTTGTATCATAGTAATCAACCTAGCTAATTTATCATGTGTGTACTGTGTTTGAACATGTTTTACTCAGAGATGTCACCACTTTATGGTTACATTTGACAAATGGGGATGTTGTCCATGTCCCCATTTAAAAATGTTTGGGATTAAGTCTGTTGGGGTTTCATTAGATAGGGTAAATCATTATTGATTGTCTTGAAAATGTTGTTTCATTAGATAGGAAAGTAAGGAAACCTAAGAGTGGAAGTGTGTGCAAGAAAAGCAGAGAGCCGGATTCAAATGCATCCAGTACGTGTGTTGTACAGGCAGCGGCAGCTAAACCAGCCCAGGATGCAAGGGAAATCAATTTTGATGTCCCCATATCCTATACAGGGGACTACACCCTGAAGAAGGTGCTTTATGGCTGAAACATTGGTGTTTCACCATATGAATCACTTTGAACGTTCTTATTAAATTCAAATAATATAAACAAAATATTTTTGGGGGAAGTGGGAGGGTATATGCATACCTGCATAACATGCAGGCCATTAAAAAAGACAAAACGACCATAATTATATCCTGTTTTGCACATAGAGCATTACAGTTTTTTATTTTGATGCAAACCTTAGTTTCACTTTGCCTTTTCATTTATACTTTTTTTTTTTTACAGGTAACCATTCAAATATCAAAACAATGACGCTGTGTATTTTTATTTATTGTAATAACAGTTGTGAGCTTGGTGAATAAACCCAGGGTTGTTGGACACAACCCATGGCAAGGAGCAGAGCAACAATGTTTGCCACGTTTTTCTGCCCTGCTCTCTGATCTCCATATGCCACCTGCATATACATAAAGAGCTGTCTGTCAGCAGGAACACATAGGTGTACTGGTGTATTTAACACCAGGTAATAGATGATAGCCTTAAAGATATATGCTCTGTGCTTCCCATGCAATAGTCTAAGGGATTAAAGTGTGTTGCTTCAGAGGGCTTCCCAAATGATAGCTATGCTCCACCACATTTTGTCGGTTTTATAAGCACTAAATACTTGTGTATCCCTTTATTAGATGGTCACAGTAGAATGCTAATTTATAAGTTAACAGGTCTGTGCCACTGCATACCTTTAGTAAATCTGGGCCTATGTTTCCCATACAACAGGATTTATACTGTGAAGGAACTCGCAAATATACTCAAATGAAGGACCATTTGAAATACATTGGGTGTGTTAAGGTTATAATGTTACTGGCATTCATGAATGGATCAAATGTCACATCCTTTAGGTGTCCATGTTTATTATCTCTTCACTGGAACGCTGTGTGTTTGTTTTTTGTGCTAGCAAACGTTTCGGTCTATGTGTCTGTGTATATTTTCATCCAAAAGTGTGCATTGATGCATGCCTGTGTTGTGTGTGTGTTTTTTTATGTTGTAGATACCTTGTCTTGACTGATGAGTTCCTGGTAAGGGATGTGTGCAGGCAGGTAGGTGTGGAGAAGAGCACAGAACGCCAGGCCATCACTCCAACTGCTGCTGAAGTTGGTCACATCAATGTTCTATGAGGGAAAAAGAGAGAGGGTGTAATTCTAATACTACTAGCAGATATCTTGATAAGAAACCAAACAATAACAAGCTCACATTTAGTAGTGACATACAGTTATTAAACACAAACAAAAGCATGTAAACCATCTCATTGAAATTCAATGTTCCCTAAAATAAGTAAGCAATTCACTGTTAGTTGACACCTGTTATTGATGAAGCATGACAAATTAAAACTATATTCCATTTTTATTCAAAATTGCACTGGCAACTAACTTTAGTTGGCATTTGGTTTTTGCTCATTCCCAAAGAAGACAGAAATGAGGAAAAGTAATAATCTAAGAAAAAGCACATAATACCCAATCAAGCACATAAACATATGGATCAATACACAAGGAAAAACAAGAGGAGTTGTTTCAGCTGATCAGGCAAGTTCACGTTTCCTTGTCAGTGTGCACTGATGCAATGAGAGCAAATTATATCCAATGTCTGATATGAGGTGCTAAGAGTAGGTCCAGAATATTTAATTGCAATACATATATTTGTTGTGAGCTCATATAGCATCTTTTGGTGGAAATGGATGAACCTAGCACTAGAGCAAATTCAGGGATGAACCTAGCACTAGAGCCAGGAAAAAACTTGCTATCCTAAAGCTCCCGTCAAGGCAGAGCCATGTGGTAGACATATAACAACGACTTTACTAACTGTTGCTCTAGAGAATCTGTGTGAGTCTACCACCCTTGCAGAGGAAATGTAGATGGCTATCAATGGGCTAGCCTAAATTCCCAAATTGATCCCTTTGCCACTCCAGTAACTTGCCAACCTTGAATGGATAACCAAATATGTGGACCTGCATGTGTCTCAGAATTCAACATGAATTGACAAGCTGGAGAAGAGATGAGCTGAGCTCGAGAGAAACAAACAGAGACAAACAAATAACACTGTGGCCAGCCAAAGCAGATTCAATATCTTTACGGTATTTGGTGTGCCAGAATCATCTTTTGTCCTACGACTTTCTTATAGAATCTCTTTGCTGAAACCAGGAAGAAAGATGTGCTCCCGTTGTTTGAACAGTGGATACAGAATCTTGCCCATTCATGGACCAGTTTCAGCTTAAAAACCCTGTCCTTTCATGAGCGCTTCCACAATTACCGAACAAAAGAACCGGCACTCTGTGCTGTTTGAACCGGTGATTCTGTTATGATCTATGGTCATGCCATCTGCATATTTGAGGATTACTCCTTGGAGCTTTCTGGAGATCGCACCAAATTTTGCCAGATGATAGCCAGATTCTACAAGCTGTGGCTCTTTCTGGTGCTTGTATTCCCTCTTTTTTAGGTCAAACCCGCAAAGAGGGGAGGGAGATGCTGACTGGGCGGGGAAACTGTTCATGCAACTCTATGGTAGGTGCAATCAGGCAAAGTCTTAGCCCATTTTAAATCTTTTCTCTGTCATTATATTCTTAAAACACATTTGAAAAATTTGTCCCATATCATTTTCAGGTGAACATGGTTCAGCCAAGTGTATCAATTTACCTTTTCTGCTAGAGCGAGAGGTGTGGCAACATGGAAAATAATTCCATTCCAGCACAAAACCGGTATTTCATACAGGGATGGTCGCTAAATGATTATAATAGATGAGATCCACTCCATGTCAATCACTCTAATTATAGGTAATCCCATCTTTTTTAGGAAAGCCCTGGTAACAGATATCTCCCAGTCTAATCTGATTAACCTGAACTGTCTGCTGGATCAATCCTTTCAATTCTCCTCTCCTGTGCTCCTACTTCGAATTGTAGGGAAATCCTAAAAACCTAAAAGAAAAACGATAATCTATTGGAGGTCTGGAGAGTCTCTAACCCCACAAGTAGAGAATGCTCTGGTCACTCTCATGTCCATGCTGTTTATACACAAAAGTACTACTTTCTGCTTGATGCTAAATGAGTCCCCTATACCTATAATACAGTAAAGCACCAAAACATTGTAATCTTGGATAACAGGCCATTTTCTCCTTGAGTTTCTGAAACATTGTGCAGAGTAAGACAGGTCAATGTTTAACCCTCAGTGTTTCATGGAGCCAGTGTATTGTGAGATTTTAAATGGCTAAAATTATACTTTTCTTTGAAACCAACAAAAACAAAGACATGTTTAAGGGGGGAAACACTGTAAATGGGTAACTACTTCCTCCTCCCAAGGACTTCAGAAACAGATTCCACTATTTCTGAGATTACTTTTAACTGTACAGTATGTATGTTTGAAGCAGACCCTAATCCTTTAAACATTCAGAAATTCCCAAAGGAATGTAATCTACCCTCATTCCTAAGGACTGAGTACTCTATAGAACAGAGGTAATCACACTTGTGGTTTTGCAGTGTGGTTGCCATGCTTTGAAGAATAGAAAATGGGGTCACCTCAAATTTTGGAAAAAAATGGGGTCCCTGCAAAATAGTTTGAATAACACAACTCTAGAGGAAATTCAAGTCCTCCAGTACAAATGGGTTCCCCTGGGAATTTTATGAGAATTTCTTGTGCTCTTCTTTCACCATAGATTAACAAGACATTTTGCATACTCTCCTGACAAAGGGGGCACTATCACTTAGTCTATATGACGTGGTAATTCATGAAAAGGAGATGCTCCTGAAGAGGTGGGATCACACAGGGCTATTTCTCTCCTCAACCCAGAACAAAAGATGGCCATCAGACCTAGTATTTTGGTAGGTAACGTTGTCCTCAAAGACCATCTAACCCTCATTTATTTTTCAAATGTAGGCATCTCTTCAATGTAATGAACTTTCCGAGGTTACCTAATGTGAACTTTGTCATTATATTACTTGAAATGAAGATTAAAATGTTTATACAACCGCAATCCATATTCCAGTGTGTTTTACTAAAGAGATAAACAATGCATTGCAGCATGTCCAGCATTCCTGCTAGTCACAGAAGGGTCCCTAGCCCTATTCCCTATACACAGTAAGTCTGGAACTAAAAGTACAGCACAACATTGGGAATAGGGTGCCATCTGGAATGTAGACTTCTCTTCAATGGTCAATAACAGAGGCTGCTTGTGACGACTGCGCCCTCTGCTGCCTGTCCTCCCCCTGCAGTGGGCAGGCTCCGGAGGTCGACGTCACTGGCCTTCTGACACCACCGCCCATCTCATCTATTCATCTCACCTGTTGTCTTGTTTATCGCACCTGGTTCTCATTCACAATCATTCCCCCCAGTATATATGTTCCTCTGCGAGGAAGACAGGGCTTCCTTTGCCAGCGCACAGGCGCCATGTAGGCGCTCACGAAAGCGACTCATGTAGTCTAATACATTGGCCTTTTCACACACTCCTTCTGATAAAAACTGATCCTTAAGGACTTTCATAGGTCCCCTGACTGTGTGTCCAAACACTAGTTCAGCCGGGCTGAACCCAAGGGATTCCTATACCGTCTCACAGACAGCAAACAAAACTAGAGGAACTCCCTCATCCCAATCCTTCTCGGATTCCAAACAATATTTACGGAGCATAGACTTCAGTGTCTGATGCCACCGTTCAAGCGCACCGTGAGACTCTGGGTGATATGCGCTTGACACACGATGCGTTATTGACAAGGTCTTTAACACCTGTTTGAAAAGCTTGGAAAGGAAATTTGAACCTTGATCAGTTTGTACCACCTTCGGTAACCCAAACGTTGAAAAGAATTTAATCAAGGCTTTGGTCACCACCGGAGCAGTAATCCTTCGCAGAGGAATGGCCTCTGGGTATCGTGTGGCCACACACATAATCGTCAACAGAAACTGGTTACCAGCTTTTGTTTTCGGTAATGGTCCAACACAATCAACAACCACATGTTCGAAGGGTTTGCCTCTGGCGGGTATGGGACAAAGAGGAGCGGGAGGAATAACCTGGTTTGGTTTTCCAGTTACCTGACAGGTGTGGCATGTCCGACAGTACTGAGCCACATCCTGTTTTAAACCGGGCCAAAAGAAATGCCGCAGCACCCGATCATAAGTCTTGGTGACTCCCAAATGACCGGACCACTGGATCATGAGCAAGGGATAAAACAGTGTGTCGAAAGGCTGTAGTAACCACTATTTGGTAAATAGCATTCCAATCTCCACCGGCGTCACCATGGGATGTCCATTTGCGCATGAGGAAATTACCATCAATGAAGTATGCCATGTTCTTCTTCTTAAGCTCCTCCACTGAGACAACACTGGAAAAACATTTAGCAATGCTTTTGTCACCCTTTTGGTTAGCAACCAGCTGCTCACGAGGTACTGGTAACTGTATTGCATCAGCATCAGTTGGTCAAACTCTCTAGACAGAATAGTGTTCGACAATTCTATCACGTCACCCATTCGTCGTGCCTGAGCACGTGTGACGGCACAAGCTGGGAATACATGTGGATAACTCTGTTCCAGCTCCTCCGAAAGAGACTGGTCACTTTTATCCAACATCTCCAATACAGGTATTACCTTTCCACCGGCAATATCGTTGCCCATTACAAACGTCACCCCTTTTACTCGCAACATAGGACGCACTGTGAACAATCCACTGACTAGCTCAGAGTGTACGTTCACAAAGTGCAATGGCACTGGGACAATTCCCATTTCAATTCCCTGGACTAACACACTGGATCCACAGTATGTATCTTCGGAGAAGGGCAACACGTCAGATAGGATGAATGACTGCGCCGCACCAGTATCTCTAAGGATTCTAACCGGATGCTGAGATGCATCGTTACCTGATAGGGACACAAAGCCCTTAAATATGAATGGTTCTTAACTGCGATCTGGGCCTGGGACCTTCAAGCCACATTTGCCATGAGGCACCTGTCGTTTCTCTGACCTAACAACAGTACGAATTAGCCCAACACCTGTTGGTGGCTTGGCGGGCAGCGGCGTCCCTTGTTTGCATTTCAGTAGGAAGCACTCATTGACCATATGTCCTGGTTGATGACAATAAAAGCATTGACGTAGCTCTTTCGGCCGAGTTTGATGTACTATTGGTTGACTAGGACTAGGAGCCCGTGGCTCCGCAGCCCTACTCTCCGTACGAGCCGAGAATATGCTCTTGTGCGTCAACACGAATTCATGCCAATACAGAAGCATCCGACAGTGAGTGCACATTCTGTTCGTTTAAGTAAACAACGATGCGTTCGGGTAAGCAATTCTTAAACTCCTCCAACAAGAGTAACTCCCGAAGAGAATTAAAATTAGTCACCTTACAAGCAGTGAGCCATTTGTCAAACAGATTTCCCTTGTCTCTAGCAAACTCCACGTAAGTCTGGGTAGATGACTTTTAATGGGACCTAAATTTCTGTCGATATGCCTCAGAAACAAGCTCGTAGGCACGAAGAACAGTTGTTTTGACCACGTCATAATTCAAACTCTCTTGAAGAGGTAGCGCTGACAAAACCTCTTGGGCTTTGCCTGTCAATTTACACTGGAGCAGTGAGCACCATACCTCTTCAGGCCATTTCAATGCTACCGCTATACACTCAAACACACTAAAATAAGAGTCAACCTCTGACTCTCTGAACACTGGTACCAAGGCGATCTGTCTGCTGATATCAAAAGTAGTAGAAGACCCCGCGGGTGAGGATGGCTCACTAGCAGGCACTGCACGAGCAGAGGCTAACCTCGCTATCTCTGCCTCCAGTTCCATCTTATGCAATTCTTGATCAAGCTTACGCATCTCCAGTTCTTGATCAAGTCTACATGTCCCCTGCTCTAGGCTACATGTCTCCTGCTCTGCCTCGAGTTTGCGCATCTCCTGTTTGGCCTCAAGTTCGAGTTTACGTGACTCCTGTTCTGCCTCGAGTTTACGCGTCTCCTGTTCTAGCCTACGCGTCTCCTGTTCAGCCTCGAGTCTGCGCAACTCCTGTTCGAATTTACACACACATCTCCAACTGGAGAGTTTCTCGCCTGATCTGTGCTCTCTCTTCCGCCTCCACTTGGAGCCGTGTCGAACGGACAACCCTTCTGGCGTCACTGTCTGACAGCGGGGAGAGTGGCTCAAAACGGGGCAGTGTGGCTGAAGCCTTGGCCTCGCCCTCGTCCTCACACATGGACGGGCTTACAGGAGCAGCAGCCACATCCCGCTACAGGAGCAGCAAGCTCAGGCAGCGGCAACAAAAGCACCTGCTCCTCCAACAAAACATCTAACAAGTTTTCTGACCTCCGCTTTAACTAAACTCTTCGGTATGGGTAAAGAAAAATGGTCAGCCAGAGCCTGTAGATCCACTCTACGGCATCTATCAAATTCCTCCCACGTGGGGTTAGCCAAAAAGGCATCCAAATCAAAAGTAGCCATCGTCAGCCAGCAACACGAGCTAACAAATACCGAACACTACACCAGCCGATCACACAATCACAGCTGCACAGTTCAACACTGAACAAGACACTGAAACCAAGGTGCATGAGTGGCATTGGTATCAATGAGACATCCTGGAAGAGCCCCCACGTTATGTTACGAACCTTGTGGCTCTAGCAGTCTAGGGTGGATGGTACAGAGACCCGTAACATAAAACTCATGCAAAGTGGTGTAGTGTACAGGAACAGTGAGAACAAACGACACAGACAACCAAAGCTACCGTCAAACATAAAACGTTTATTATAAACACACGGTAAAGGGGGTAGGGAAAAGGGGCTGAGCTGAACCCAAGAAATGAAATAATATAGTCAAAACACACCTAAACTGAACTTGCCTGCCTCAAGAACCGCTTAGCTGACTACTAACCAATACAAAATACAGTGGGTGGTCTGCTCAGTTCTAACTACTGTTTTTAGACAGTTTTCCTACGGGTTGTGTATGCCCAAGGGCGACTTGCTAAAAAAACCCTTTTCCCAGGGACACAGGGACAAAAAAACACACAGGTTTAACAAGGACTAAACAACACACAGCAAACAATTGACTAGACAACACCAAACAAAACACCACAGCAATACATACTCACATGAAACAGGACAAAGTGAGATGTATGTGCTAACCTAAGTGATGTATGTTTGAACAAAGTGTCTGTCTATCAAAAAAGGTATGTATCTCAAGAGTGTCTATGTCCATGTGGGGCAAATCAAAAGAGTCTCTCTGGGAGAACCAACTGACTGGGTTTTTAAACCAGGGATGTGTGATGCGATTGGGTAATGGAAAAAGGAACAGGTGGTGCAATTAGGATGGGTGTCCACCGATTTGGTCCACCTCAGCAGTCAGGCGATGCACTCATGACTGCCAGGTGGGAAACACCAACGAGCACAATCAGGAACATAAGGGACACCTGGGGAAACGGCAGGAGGGGAAAAAACACAAACGCACATACAGGGTACCTGCATGCGTAACAGCGTGTATCCACTGTCCCGCACTGAGACGGCGGCGACGGCCGCGTATGTTGAGGAGGCTCTGGGACAGGGGTTCATTAGGCCCTCCAAGTCACAGGTCTCCTCAAGTTTCTTTTTTGTGAAAAAGAAGGACGGTGGTTTGCGCCTGTGCATCGATTACAGGGCGCTGAACAAGATCACCATCCCGTTCAGTTATCCTCTTCCTCTGATCTCTGCGGAGGTCGAGAAGATGCACGGGGCCCGCTTTTTCGAAATTGGACCTCAGGAGTGCCTATAACCTGGTGCGTATCCGGGAGGGGGACGAGTGGAAGACAGCCTTCAGTACCACCTCCGGCCACTATGAGTATTTGGTTATGCCGTACGGTTTGATGAATGCCCCATCAGTCTTTCAGTCCTTCATCAACGATGTGTTCAGGGACATGTTATGCGAAGGCGTGGTGGTGTATATCGATGACATCTTGATATACACGACTACCCGCGCTGAGCATGTCTCGTTGGTGCACAGAGTGCTGGTTAGACTGTTGGAGCATGACCTGTGTGTGAAGGCCGAGAAGTGTCTGTTCTTCCAGTCGTCTGTGTCCTTCCTGGGGTATCGTTTTTCCAGCACGGGTGTGGCTATGGAGGAGCATCACATTGACGCTGTGCTTAATTGGCGATCACCTCCCTTCTGAGGGGTGGGGCGACCCGGTTGCGGTGGACCGCGGAGGCGGAGCGGGCATTTGTGGAACTGAAACATCGTTTCACCACCGCTCCGGTCCTGGCCCATCCCGACCCGTCGCTCCAGTTCATCATGGAGGTGGATGCGTCCAACTGTGGGCTCTGGGCCGTCCTCTCCCAGCGGATGGGGAGTCGTAACATGCTCTGTCCCTGCGCCTTCTTCTCACAGAAGCTCAGTGCGGCAGAGTGGAATTATGATGTGGGTGATCGCGAGCTATTGGCCGTGGTTAGAGCCCTGTCGGTGTGGCGGCACTGGTTAGAGGGGGCCAAACACCCTTTCCTCATCTGGACGGACCACCGCAACCTGGAGTACATGCGGGAGGCGAGGAAGCTGACCCCTCGCCAGGCAAGGTGGGCTATGTTCTTCACCCGGTTTGTTTTCACTGTTACATACAGGCAAGAACATCAGGGCCAACGCGCTGTCTCGTCAGCATGACATGGAGGGGAGGCCAGTGGATGATGCTCCTGTGCTGTCGGCGTTGTGCATCGTGGCGCCGGTGGTGTGGGAATTGGACGTGGACATTGCTCAAGCGCAGTGTGACGAGCCCTCTCCGCCCACGTGCCCTGAGGGTCGCACGTATGTGCCGGCGTCTGTCCGTGACCGGCTCATCTACTGGGCCCATACATCTCCCTTCTCCGGTCATCCTGGTATCGGGCCGACGGTGCGTGCCCTGGCCGGTAAGTACTGGTGGCCCGCCTTAGCTAAGGACGTGAGGGTGTACGTCTCTTCCTGCTCGGTGTGCGCCCAGAGTAAGGCACCCCGACACCTGCCGATGGGTAAGTTGCACCCCTTACCCATTCCACAACGACCATGGTCCCACCTATCTATAGATTTCCTTACCCATCTTGCCCCTTCACAGGGCCATACCACCATCCTGGTCGTTATGGACCGATTTTCGAAGTCCTGCAGCCTCTTGCCTCTGCCCGGCCTTCCAACTGCCCTACAGACCGCGGTGGCTCTGTTTTCGCCATGGGGTGCCCGAGGACATTGTGTCTGACCGGGGTCCCCAGTTCACTTCCAGGGTTTGGAAAGTGTTTATACAGCACCTGGGAGTCTCGGTCAGCCTGACCTCAGGCTACCCTCCCCAGTCCAACTTCCTGGTTGACACGCAGGTGGAGCGTGTCAACCAGGAAGTGGGCAGGTTCCTTCGGTCGTACTGCCAGGACCGGCCGGGAGAGTGGGCGGAGTTCCTGCCATGGGTGGAATATGCCCTAAACTCCCTTCACCACTCCTCCACGGGGATGTCGCCGTTCCAGTGCATTCTGGGATACCAGCCGGTCCTGGCACCCTGGACCCCGAGCCAGACCGGTACCCCTGCGGTGCACGACTGGTTCCAGCAGGCGGTGGGCACGTGGGAGGCCGTGCAGGCTTGCCTCCGGCTCGCTGTCCGCCGCCAGAAAACCTACGCTAACCGCCACCGCAGGGAGGCCCCGGTGTATCGTCCGGGTGACCGGGTCTGGCTCTCGACTATGGACCTGCCCCTCCGCCTGCCCTGCCGGAAGCTGAGCCCGCGGTTTGTGGGGCCCTTTAAAGTCCTGAGGAGAGTCAACGAGGTAACATATTGGTTGCGCCTTCCCCCTGACTACCGAATTAACCCCTCGTTTCATATGTCTCTCCTCAGGCCGGTGGTGGCTGGTCCCCTTCAGGGATGTGAGGTGCGGGAGGTTCCCCCCCCTCTCGACATCGAGGGGGCCCCGGCGTACTCCGTCCGCTCCATCGTTGACTCGAGGCGCTGGGCGGGGGGCCTCCAGTACCTCGTGGAGTGGGAGGGGTACGGCCCGGAGGAGCGGAGTTGGGCTTTGGTGAAGGACGTTCTGGCTCCCGCCCTCCTCCGCGACTTCCATCCCCGACGCCCGGATCGCCCTGCTCCGCGCCCTCCGGGTCGGCCCCGGTGCAGGTGTCGTCGCGCGGTTAGGGCCGCGCTTCGGGGGGGGGGGCTACTGTGACGACTGCGCCCTCTGCTGCCTCTCCTCCCCCTGCAGTGGGCAGGCTCCGGCAGTTTTGTTTGAGTATTGAGGAAATGTCTGGTGTCCTGAGTGGATATCAGAGAATTCAGGGAAAACCTCAGCCCACAACTAAGTTACAGTTTCAGACTGTAGCCTATAAGTTATTATGGCAATTTGAGTAAAATATAAGCCCGTAAGAGTATCTCTAAATTAAAGACTTGCACATCATTGATTGCCCCAAGCCATTGGGGATTATGCACTTTTTATTTTATGTCTGGGAATGTCAACACAGTTAAAGTAGCGAGGGTAGTGATGATCATGCATCAGTACTAACATGAGTAGCTGATCTAATTTTGGAGCTAAGCAACTATTTACAGCTGAAAACAGCCTGGCTAGGAGGATGCCATTTGGATGGGCAACTTTTTCTTTCTACATCTTTTTTGGAGGCTACAGTTAGATGCAGAGAGCTCCTGGGGAGTAGGTGGGATAAGCATGTGCTTAGTTAACTAGCGATCTGATTTCCAAAACAGAATGCAATGATGTGCAAATAATTTATCCCTATATTTAATTGAAAATAGTACAAAGACAACATATCATGTTGAACCTGAGAATATTTTATTGTTTTTGGAAAAATACATGCCCATTTTGCATTTGATGCCAGCAACACGTTTCAAAAAAAGCATCACCTCTTTTAACAATACGCATTTGGGAACTAAGGAGATCAATTGCTGTAGTTTTGAAAGTTAAATGTAATCCCATTCTTGCTTGATATAGGATTTCAGCTGTTCAACAGTTCAGGGTCTCCTTTGTCATATTTTTCATTTCATAATGTGCCAAATGTTTTCAATGTGTGTCAGGTCTGGACTGCAGGCAGGCCAGTTTAGCACCCGGACTCTTTCACTACAGAGCCATGCTGTTGTAATACATGCAGAATATGGTTTGGCATTGTCTTGCTGAAATAAGCAAGGCCTTCCCTGAAAAAGACGTTGTCTGGATGGCAGCAAATGTTGCTCCAATAACTGTATATATTGTTCAGCATTAATGGTGCCTTCAGAGATGTGCAAGTCACTCATGCCATGGGCACTAATGCACCCCCATACCATCACGGATGCTGGCTTTTGAACTGTGTGCTGATAAGAAGCTGGATGGTCCTTCTCCTCTTTAGTCCGGAGGATGCGGCGTCCATGATTCCCAAAAATAATTTCAAATTTTGATTTGACAGACCACAGGACAGTTTTCCACTTCACCTCAGTCCATCTTAAATGCGTTCGGGCCCAGAGAAGGTAGCGGTGGTTTTGGAACTTGTTTATATATTGTTTCTTCTTTGTATGGTAGAGTTTTATCTTGCATTTATGGATGCAGCGACATACTGTGTTCACATAGTGGTTTTTGGAAGTGTTCCTGAGCCCAAGCATTGATTTCCATTTCAGAATCGTGTCTGGTTTTAATGCAGTGCCTCCTGACAGCCCGAAGATCATGGCCATCCAATATTGGTTTTCAGGCTTGTCCCTTGCGAACAGAGATTTCTCCAGATTCTCTGAATCTTTTCATGTTATTAGGTACCGTATGTGATGAGATTCCCATACTCTTTGCAATTTTATGTTGAGAAATGTTATTCTTAAATTGTTGCACTATTTGCTCGTGCAGTCTTTCACCTCATGGTGAACCCCTCCCCATCCTCACTTCTGACAGACCCATCCTCTCTTGAATGATCTTTTAATACCCAATCATGTTACTGATCTGTTGCCAACTGACCTAATTAGTTGTGTGATATTCCACCAGGTTTAGTTTTTTAGCCTTACACAACTTTTCCAGTCTTTTGCTGCCTCTGTCCCAACTTTTCTGAAAAGAGTCGCTGGCATCAAATTCAAAGTGGGCATATATTTTTCAAGAAACAATCAAATGTCTCAGTTTCAACATTTGATATGTTGTCTTTGTACTATTTTGTATTGAATATAGGGTTTAAATGATTTGCACATCATTGCATTCTGTTTTTATTTACATTTTACGTAGCATCCCAACTTTTTTGGAAACAGGATTGTAGAACAATTATTAACTTTACTAGCTAGATCCTTTATACTAAACTTAATTAAACGTTTTAGCATCTCTTAAATTGTCTCTGCAGTCAGACATGTTCCCTTGTATGTGGATTGCAAAAATGGCATATTTGCATATAACCCAACTGTAGCACTTATGGGTATGTGCATGCTGCCATTTCGTCTGTGCCTGAGACGCTCCTTCGGCAGTGATCACAGCTTTGAGTCTTCTTGGGTATGCTTCATTTAACCTTCCCCCTGGACCCGTCTCCCAGTCTCTGCCACCGAGAAGTATCCCTTTAGCATGAAGAACTTGTAAACCTTGTAATGAGCGGTACCTTGTTTTCGCCAGACACTGCGATTGGCATTCAGGCCTAATTGTTCAATTTTGATCTCATCAGACCAGCTAATTTTTTACTTTCAGAGTCCTTCAGGAGGCACGTCATACGGCTTTTACTCCAAAGTGGCTTCCATCTAACCACTCTACCATAAAGGCCTGATTGATGAAGTGCTGCAAATATGTACTTGGAGAATTGTGGTATTTCTAGTTTGGGCAAATGAAAGCAGATGTGGTTCCATTTGGAATTGACAACTTTACTCAATGTTTCTTTGCACATAATTGTTGTGGAATTATGAAGTAATTAAGTCATGGTCAGATAATGGTGTATCTGTATAGTAACACATTTGCCACAATTCCATTTCTTTAATCTCTACTGCAAATATGTACAGTACTTTGGTGGGTCTAACATTTTCACACACTTTGTGTCAGCCTTTCCCCTTACAGATTTGAAGACTTCCCCATTACTGACAGATCACTATGGTATGTGTCCCAGACCTGTGCAGTCATGTAGGCTGGAATCCTGCACATCCCTTAACAGTCCTGTCTGTCTGTCCATCTGTGGAGTGTAGCAGCATTGAATGAGACAGCCAGATATACTGAAACACACACACACGCATACACACACATATATACACACATATGCACGCACACAGGCCCTGACTTGACAATGACATATTGGTTGAGAAGGGAGATATAGGAGGATGTAGGGTCTGTAGTCTGTGTGTGTGTCTTGTTCCGCGAGGCACAGAGCTACATCCTGGCTAGGCCATATTCAGCCCCTGAGGGGGGGCGAATGTTAAAACAACAGCAGTCTCTGGGAGCAGGCTCAGAAAAGCAAACACAGCATCAAGCGTCAGGAAACATCTCGCCCGACACAAAATGTAGAGGGAGGGAGAAACAGAGGTGAGTGTGGATAGGTCAGCCATC
>JACXGI010014048.1:0-19721 GCA_016801175.1 Esox masquinongy | reverse complement strand
ACATCTTTTCCTTCCCTTCGCCTCTCTATTAATCTGCTTGGACACAGAGCTCTGTGAACAGCTAGCCTCTTTAGCAATGACCTTTTGTGTCTTGCCCTCCTTGTGCAAGGTGTCAATGGTCGTCTTTTGGACAGCTGTCAAGTCAGCAGTCTTCCCCATGATTGTGTAGCCTACAGAACTAGACTGAGAGACCATTTAATGGCCTTTGCAGGTGTTTTGAGTTAATTAGCTGATTAGAGTGTGGCACCAGGTGTCTTCAATATTGAACCTATTCACAATATTCTAATTTTCTGAGATACTGAATTTGGGGTTTTCATTAGTTGTCAGTGATAATCATCAAAATTAAAAGGAATAAACACTTGAAATATATCAGTCTGTGTGGAATGAATGTATACATTATACAAGTTTCACTTTTTGAATGGAATTACTGAAATAAATCAACTGTTTGATGATATTCTAATTATATGACCAGCACCTGTATATATCATGGTGGCAACTATTGCATGTGCATTCAGGAAAGACTGGTAGCATCATTTGTACAGTTGGGTAGGAATATAAGTTTAAGCCTTGGCAATGTAAAATCAGAACAACTGTCATGACACTACTCTGCGTTGGTCTCTGTACTTGTGCTCTGTGTTATGATACTTGTCCCTGTATATATAATTAAACCTGAAATAAGATTTTTTACTTGCTAAATTGTAAACACTTTTCCATCTTCCACAGTTCAACATGGATACTCTCTACACTTTTTTTAATTGGCATCTAGAAAGCAGCATGCTTGTTTAAGAAAACAAAATACCAAGTTAAAATACCAAGGAGTCATGGTGACTCCAAGGATAATGGTTAGGCATAGTAAGTAGATAGTTAAAATCTTACTGATAGTCAGTAAAGCATCTATAGACGCACTCTGCTTAGGACTCTCAAAATGAATTACCAATGTTTTTTCATAAGGCTGTCATAAAGAAGCTACCTAACTATCTTACCTTAACAAGAAACCAGGCAAGCCTAGTTCAGCCGGCCTGCAATAAAAAGTGATGATCATTGATATCCACCATGGATTTGAACCCAGGTGTCCCACGTACAAGACTGTGTCTTTAACCACTACGCCACAGAGCTATAGATCAATGTTCATGTGAGATCATTAATATCACGCTGAGTTTCAATATGTCGTTAGACATCATGAAGCATTGTGTTAAACTGAGTAATGTTTCTTATTAAGTTTACCTGCAGCACAAATAGCATCTATGAACTGTATGACTTTTGGCACTGGCCGTTTTAAAAGCATATCAGCCAGTAATATTTCACTAGACACCATTACGCATTGTGTTAAACTGACAAATATTTCTTATTAAGTTTACCTCCACCACAAATAGCAGCTATGAACTGTATGGATTTTGCCACTGGCCGTTTTAACAGCTTATTACCCATTCATGAATGACATTGATACAATAACTACTGTATCAATATAGGTGACGATAACAGACTTTTTCGTCAAGTGAAAAGACGAGAGAATCATGTAGCCAGCGAAGTTTTTGTCTATCCTGAACAAATCCCTACACATAATTCGAAAATCCACCAGAAATAGTAGCAATATAACAGTAAACAGTTTTATTTTAGGCTTCCTGTAACATAGCCTAGCTACTGAAGGTTGTAGCCAGCAAAGTTTTTGTCTAGCCTGAACAAATCCTAATACATAATTCGAAATTCCACCAGAAATAGTCACAATATAACAGTAAACAGTTTTATTTTAGGCTTCTTATAACATAGCCTAGCTACTGAAGGTTGTAGCCAACAAAGATTTTGTCTATCCTGAACAAATCCTCTTTTACCACTGGCCATTTTAACAGCTAATTCGCCATTCATGAATGACATTGATGCAGTATCTATCAATATAGGGGACAATAAGTGACTTTTTCGTCAAGTGAAAAGACGAGAGAATTGTGTAGCCAGCGAAGTATTTGTCTATCCTAAACAAATCCTAATATCCACCAGAACTGTTTTATTTTAGGCTTCCTATAACGTAGCTACTGAAGGTCGTATCCAGCAAAGTTTTTGTCCTGAACAAACCCAAACAAACAAAGGTATTAGGTATTATGACTGTGACGGGAGTCAAACACGAGACCTGTTGACCCATAGTCCGCGTCTCCAACCACTACGCTATTTAACAAGGGTCAGGCAGTCAGTCAGTGACATTCACTCTTCTAGGCCGGCTCCGCTTACACAGTCCGGTAAAAATTTAGGTCCTAGAAGGCAATTTAGATGTCTGATAAACAAACTTGTTATTGTTAAATGTGGTTGCTATATTAAATGTGCATTTCCATTATGTATATATTTAATCATTTTAATACAGGACTCAGTTGTAAAAGAGACCTGGGTCTCAGTTGATTTCTCTGTATGAATTAAGGTAAATAAATGAATAAAAATTATAGTCATTGCTGATTAAGATTTCCCCATGAAACACCAGTGAAAGGAGTTCTATGTCCAAGGCTTTTTTCTTTTTCCTCTTGCAATTAATTACTTAAAATTAATTTGTGCAAATCAAATTTTCAAAATGCACATACTTTTCTTGTGTTCTTTTACAGCAACAGAAAGAAACAGTGACAGATTCAGATTGCTGTTTAATTCTTAATGAAGAAACTTTTCTCTCTATTACACACCAACAACATGAAATCATTTTGATCATCTTTGATGGAAGCCATATGGCTTTCCTGTGCAGTGAGCTAACATGGATTTGAAGTCAAAGGAATTTATCCTAATTTGCTGCTTTGTTCCCACATCAACAGACACCCCCGGTTCATCAGTTGGTTGTTGTTATGTCATCAAAGATAAATATTCCCATATTCCCATTTCTGATAGTTGTTGACTTGAAAACAATACAATTATACCAATGCTAATAAACCCTACATAATTGGTTTTGAGTTTGTGTGGGTGCATTTAATATTTTGTCTAAAGTGTTTGAATGTAATAAAAGTTTGCTTCCATTAGATATTCATGGAAGACATATGCAAATTAAATATTGTATCTTAAACTCAACCCTTTTAGCCAGGGCCCAGAGTGCATTATAGGGTGCCATTTAATATATGCTCTCCCCCTCCCCAATGTTCTGATTTGGGGCTCTCCTTACTCTTACTGCAAAACCACTGGTGTTTTCTCAGTTGACATTGTGTGTGTGTGCGTGTGTGTGTGTGTGTGTGTGTGTGTGTCGGGGGTGGTTATGTGGGTTTATTCTCCCTGATCATTAGTAAACAAGGAGAAGATCAATTAGGACAATAAAACTGGTCAATATGGCGCTTGCAGTGACTTGATTAGATGTTCACCCTTAGGCAGAAATCAGCTGGTGGTCTTTAATTTTGTTTATTTGATTCTTTTTTATGTTTTACTCTGCCCATACTGCATTTTGAATGCAATTTTGGTGTCTTTCTTTGGTCAGGGACAACAGACACACCACTGCAGATGCTCTCCAACTGGCACTCTATTCCATTTCTGTGTAGCATGGCTGTCCATATTTTCGTATGTAGTTAAAACACTGCACAACAATTGCACAAGAACACTCAGCAGCTTTATACTGTGTTGGGAGAAGTTGAGGAGCAAGCTGAGGTAGAGGGGGGATTTGCCTAAGAGATAAACTGGTGCCAGTAAGTATGGTGTCGTGTGTGCAGTGAGGGCTAATTTAGTGAAAATTGATCTGCTGTGATGGGAGTTGTATGAGACACTGGTGACAAAGTAGATGTTGGTAAACTATAAATAATTTATTGAAATATTGTATTAGCAGCAAGCATGTAAATTACGTTGCCAAAGTCAAGGACGGTAGGTTGGTCATTTACAAAATTATCCTGTGCAGTGTGGGTGAAGGATGTTTTACTGCCAAACTGGGAGCCAATTCTGGCTTTGATTATAGACTGGAGTTTGCTGATGTGTGGATGGAAGGAGAGTGAACATTCTAATCAAATACCAAGATACTTTTAGGTGTCGATATAATCTAACTCAGATCCATTTAGGAAAAATATTTGTTATACTGATAGAAAATAGCTGTTCTTGCACACTGGTGATGATTACAATTGTTATAATTTATTGAAAAAATGCTATGTCAGGCCACTAAAGGTGTGCGATTAATTTGTTTTTTGACAATGTTTGTTATACTAAAAAGCTATTGGCTCAAAGAATAAGCTGAAACTTGCTTTGCCACTAACTACTGTATACCACTCTCTGAGGCGAATGAGATGTGCTGTATCATACATTTGAATTTCACAAAGATGCCCATGACGACATTTGGAACAAATTGATCAAACAGTTTGATGCATTCCTGAAGGAAAACTAAGTGTAAGAGCGGCAGGTATTTCGGTGCAGCAGCCATGCAAATCATTTGACACGTTCGTCACAGATCCGAGAGTGAAAGTGCAGTCATGCAGCTATGGCAATATGCATTCATCCATAATAGGAGACCAGATCGTTTTTGGAGTGCATGACAAGAAGTTGTGTGGATAGATGTTAAGAGAAACTAAGATAAAACATGATGATGCTATTAGAATTTACAGGGTGCGTGAACAAAGAAAAGTGCCCATGAACAATGCCACCCCGAATTCGTTGTGTGACACAGCTGTTGTTGTAAGGGTGTTTAGGGATCAGTAGACAACCACTCTGCAACAAGCAAGGTCTGTACATCACAGGCTGTAGTCTTTGGGGTCAAAAGCACAGGATATGACAGTGCTGAGCATTTGGAGAAAATGTTGTGCCTGTCAAGAAATCACTTTGGTAAAACATGTTCCAATGCAGACGGCAGGAAGCAAAAAATATATTAACATGATGGAAGCAGATTAGCCAGTCAGAAGATGATGATAATTCCATGTTCATTTGAGTAGTGGAAAATGAGGTAGAAATAAAGAAAGAAATCCAGGTCAGAACAAAACAGTGCAGGCAGAAAAATTGATAATTTTTATTACATTGAATGGAACAATGCTAAATATGAAGGTTGACACAGGAGCAAAGGCTAATCTAATAACAATGAGGGACTACAATGCACTGCTTAACAAACCCCAGATTGAATTGACAGAACTAGGCCTGAAAGCTTTTGATGGACTGATGATTGAAACCCAAGGTGAGTGCAGATTACAGGTGCAGACCTATGATATCAAAATAACTTTGGTGCATTTGTAGTGGTTCTCAGGAGGAAGAAATCACTATTTGGAGACACTGCTTTAAGTTAGGGAAATACTCAAACATTCAATATCTTGGCTGTTTCCACCCAAAGAGAAACCAAAGCAGTCAGTGACACATGATGACAAACAACATAAAGCAAATGAAGACATGTCATGTAGAATTTAAAATCTATCTGGTCAATTACAAGAAGCAAGAAAATGGATGAATTCAATGATCTGTGTGACAAAAATAAATGGAGATGTGAAGGTCCAAAATACTTATAAACATCTGAAGACAATGAATTCAAATCCGGAATTGAAAGAATGTTCTGAGCACCATGTGCATTCTACATCTACCAGAGACATTCAAAGTGTTGTAGGGTGTACAATTGTACATCAATGATGTCATAATCTGGGGAAAGACTAAAGAGGAGGTGTCAGAGTGTAGTGGGCACTAGAGTGCACAAAAATGTCAGTTTGCCAGACAAGAGGTCACATTTCTGGGAGATAGACTGACACCTGCTGGAGTGCAGCCAGTGATGCAGAGAGCTCTATGTGTGGTGAATGGCATTGGAATGTTTGTGCCTAACCTCTCCTCAAAAACCATAACACTTACGGAGCTGCTGCATTCCAAACATGAATGGTCATGGCACATTGGAACAATGGAAGAAGCTGAAGGACATCCTGGTTAAAGATCTAGCGCCAGCCTTATTCGAACCAAGCAGTAAGACATGAGTCCATAGACGCATTGAAGAATGGACTGGAAGCTGACTACAAGTGAGTATGGAAACCTATGCAGCAAGATTAACTGACAGTGGCTCCCAGCATGCCAGTCACAAATTCTCCCAAATGTCAAGATCCTCTTGAAAAAGATAGCTGAGAAAAAGATACCTATAAACTGCACAACTAAGAAACTGTTTTATCGGCAGAAGTTCTGCTTCTGCTTTGATCACACTCCAAACCCTTTACCACCGTGGACTGTGGATCACAGGGTCAGATGTCCACTATCAAAATAATTCCAGCATCCAAACTGTGCCACTGTGATAAGGAGTACAAGGCAGAGACAACAAGACAACATTCATCCTCTGTCAGAAGAAATTCATTCAAACCAGAGAGCAACATCTGTCCAGGGAAATCTATAAGCTACTTGACCTACAGCATGACCAAAAATTTGGGCAATACAACAATTGATTTTAAACCACAGATAGTATATCGCATGCAAAATTATTTTTTATGTTACAGTAGATAGAAATAACAGAATTGATAATGACCCATACTGTAGTTAATCACAGGGTGTGCCTTATAATTGTTGTGACTATGTCCTAACCTATTCATCCACCTTGGTATTACATGTGGGTTTGATTGACAGTTGATAGTTGATAGATCTTGTAGTCACATTCTGCAATTAATTATTAACATGGTAAATATCAGGGCAGGTGTCTTTCAAAAGTGTAATTACAAAACATAAGTTACATAAAGAAATGTGATGAGGAGTAATAACATCAGTAGTTACCCAAGTGGAATACCATTTAGCAAGTAAATACGAACTTACACATTCCTTGCTGAAATTATGCAGTAACCATTTTACCAGCAACCATTTATTATTATATGTAGTAACAAATTAATAGTAAAACATTTCCTACGTGCATTATTGAGTTATTACTGTGTAAGTTATAGTAATAAGGCAACTTAATTTAAGGTGTTACCCAAAACTGCCTTCCATGTTATCCAACACTTATGGCTAGAGTTGAAAACAGCAGTTGGTATAAGGCACAACTCAAGCATTGAAGAATTTGAGCAGTTAGCTTCTGAAAGTGGGCCTAATTGCCAGTAGAAAGATACAGCAAGGTCATTGATGGCTAAATCTATTCGCAGTTATCTTGGCCAAACGCTTTGCAACCAAGTACTAGCTCTAGGGGGTGTATTATGTGGTCCTTGGCCATCAATGCCACCTGGATGCTGCTTGCTACTTGGAGAACACAATAGTTCACTGAGTTAATAATCACCATATCCTGTTCCATGTCGACCATGGCCCAGCCAAAGAGCCTCTAGGTAGCCAGCTCAATCAGTCCGTCAATTGTCGATTCACCCTGTGCATACGCAACCACACTGGAAGTATGGTGACAGCTGCTTTGCCAAGCTGTCTGTTCAAGCATGGAAAAGAAGCCCATATTTTAACTAGCTCATATCACACACCTCCCGTCAACTGATGGTTAAACCGGCAAGTGGGAACATATTGACACCAGATGCGCTGAAGTCAGGATAAAAACCCACTTTCCTCCCTCAGTAGTTGAGGTAGGACCAATCTGCCCCCATGGGTCTTTTCTTGGAAATAATGACATTTCACAGTGATGACACAGCGGGACGTAGCTTTCCAGGTCAGTGTGCCTGCTCTGGGACAAGTAAAATGGGAAACACGCAACCTTAGTGAGGAGCAGTGGAGGCTGTCCCTTCCGAGCCCTCTCCAGTAATCCATACATGAAAGTGTCAAGAGAAATTCTCAAGCTTGTCCAGAAACAAGTTCTTGTTCTTTTGCAACATGCATTTCTCCTCTAAGGCAAGAATGCTGCAGCTCGAGAGATCACGCTCAACATTTGAAATCTGATAGCGATAGGAGTTGATCATCTTGCCTGTCTTGTTAAAGAAGCCAGTATTGGGAACAAAGTCAACAGACCTCAGCATGTAATTTCCTAAAATCTTCAGACCTGCCGCAATCATGGCTAGAACCTTAACGGTTTCCCCCTTTGTTATGAGTGGGAGATTCTGAGTTTTCTTGTCTTTGGTAGGCATCCTGCCTTTTAGTTTGAAAGTTTTTTCATTCACTAAAAATGAGAAATAGAGTTTTAGGACTTTTTGTCCAAAAGAATATGAGCCAACATACCACCTCTCAGGCACATATTTGAAATAATATATTGAAGATGCTTAACTTTGAGTTGTTTTCAGAATTAACTTCACTCACTGGAGCACTGAGTAAGCTGCTTGCATGTCCTAATAATTCAACAGATTAAGAACGCCTCCCTCCTCAGCTTGGAAAGAGTTGTCCAGAGTTTCTAAACAGTTTGGAAATTTCTGCTTCAAACTACATTCCGATTCCAGTCCACTACCTCTGTCCAGTTTCTATTTGCAGTGAATTGGCTGTGTGAGCTGGCACTAGAACACTCATTAACATTCTAGGTGCTGATCAGTATTAACATGTCCTACTAGCCAACAGACAGCTGCTGGGTAGCATCAGCCATCCCATCTATTACTCTCCTTTCACATTAACACTGTTCCTTTGACCACTATTTGCCCAAGCCAGCGGCTAAGCTACGAGTCCGTCTAGCACGCTACACACCTGATGTGAATCGAAAGCTCGAGCCCCACACTTGCACCCCATTTGTCACAACGGGAGTGCAAATACAAGCTTTGGCTCAATGGGAGGAAATAGATACAGCGGGTAGATTGACACACCACTGCACTGCTGTCTAGATCACTACAGCAGCTTGGATATTGTGCTGCGTTGCGAATGACTCGACATACAAGGCAAGAGACGCAAGGAGCTTCAATTGTGGTTGAAGCAAAATTGAAGCATTCTGATTTTCTAACTATCTCACCAGGAGTTTCCGAATACCATTTTGTATTCTTTTTAATACTTTTTGTAATACCTTTTCATGTTTTCTTATTCAGCACATGCGTACCACCTCACTTTCTTAGTCAAAATGACTTGCTTTATTTCATTCCTCTTCCTCCATCACTTATACAGGCTGTCTCGGCTGACAACTCCCAAAAGGCAGAAATATGGGCAGACAAAGCAACATGATTCATTTTGTCTGACAGCCTTCCCGAGAGCCAACTAAAAAGTATGCTGCTATACAGATTGAACAAGCTAGGGTGTCACTGTTTCCCTCCATCCCCCACCCTTCCTCACATCCCTACCACCCTCCCTCCCTCTAAAATTGATCTATCTTATTGTTTTCTTATGAGATTCCAATGTACATCCTGATTGCACGCTCGAATTCGGATGCATTCGTCACTTCAATGACTCCATGGGGAGGGGATATGATAGCTCCAGATCTGACATTCTCGTTTCAGGGAGAGAACAGACGTGTTTTTCAGTCTGTCTGCAGGCAGGTGAGGCATAATAGCAAGGAGCCTGGCTGGCTCCACTTCTTTCTCCTCTTGATTCCAGGCTTGTGATTAATTAGACCCTGTCGTGTCTGGATATGCCCTGGGACCCAGAGGGAAGTGCTCTCATCCCTCCAAAACAGTCGCTCTTCCTGGGCTGAGGTGTTGAGTTGTATCCCCAGACAGAACCAGAACCGCACTTGGCCTCAAGGTGCCTGTCCTATATAATATTGCAGATTGTAATTGTTTTGTTCCCATGCATGCTTCCCTATTTCAATTGGATGAGGTGATGCACATATAAGAGCACAGTGACCCTGGTCAAATGACCCTAGTAATCGTGTCACTGTGGAGGGCTTCGGAATGAAGGGAATTATTGTCAAGGAAAGAAGGACCACTTGTGTGGCAGAGGGATGGGAGGGCCTTGAATATGTGGTAGGTTTCCTTATCCCGTTAGCCTATCATACTTCCACACTCACACTACTCCAGTTGCAGAGAACATAAATCAAAGCAGTGAATTTTATTATTGATTTCCCTCGTGTGATTCCATGTCTACATAATGCATTCCCACTCATGTCGCTTTATCAAAAATATTCTGGGAAGCATATAAAACCATACAGCCGACGACTGTTGCAGCCTACAAATCAAACTTGAAGAGGATACACAACACAGAATCATTATGAGGGTGCAAAGACCTTCCTCTGATGTAGATCAGACAGATCTGTTCAGCTCCTATTCCCTTTATTGTGCGCTACTTCTGACCAGGTCTCTAAAGGGAATTGGAATGGCTCCAAAGGCAATTCTGATTTTCACTCTGTCCCTGTTGTGAGCTTGTGTCGCCTCGAAAATTAATTTCAATCTCCTATTTAGCTGACAAGCAGACTCAAGGGATTTCCTTAGAATGTGACAGAGATCCAATGGCAAAATAATGTATGTTGAAAGTACATACAATAATGTGTTCTATACCATGCAGTAATTCTTTTCAGATAATATCCACACAGTTTAAAGGAGCATTTCACCCCGGGGGACCCTTAGGTGGTGTGTATCATGACTGAGACATTTCTAGGTCAGAAGAAGTATGGGAATGGGATTTGCATTACACAAAACAACACACTGTAGTGCATGTCAGAACGTGTATTGAAGGGGGAGCAAATAAAATAGAAATCTCTCAGTCATGATACACACCACCTAAGGGTCCCCCGGGGTGAAATGCTCCTTTAAAAAGAAACTGTGTGGATATTATCTGAAATTGAAGGGGTAAAATAAATATAGTCATGTTTTCTTTCATTTTGCCAAGCCTCCATGTTATACGTATTGTGCTACAAGTAAATTTCTTTGTAGTCGCGGTTGTCTATTTTTGATAGAGCCATTGAATGTCTTTCAGCAATGTTCCTATCAGCAGATATCTCGATAAATGTACACAATAAATGTGCAACATTTTTCCTATTTCTAAAAGACTAAAACTCTGTTGGGAGTGTTGGCCCACATCTCCCTCCCCTCAGCAGGGTTTGAAAACATCCTGGTAGGCCTAGACTGGATGCCGTTAGCTAGCTTGCTAGCTAGCAAGCTCACTAACATTTTTGGGCTTGCTTGTAATAACTCCTCCCAGAACACCCCATGGACATGATCGACATTGGTGTTTCAAAACTAACTATTGTTTAAAAAATGTAACACCTTGTATTTTAGTCTTGTAGTTTTACCATTTTGTTAGGGAAGGGACATATTAACTTGGATTGTTGGAACTTGTGGTATTTATGAAAAGTTGAATAAAGAGAAAGTTGATAGTTCCAGATTGTACAGTAATATTCATTTGCAATTGGCTTGATTTTAGATTGTGTTCAGGCAATGTTTTATTATGACACAAATATATACTGTAATTTCTAACATGAGAAATTAGTAGGTGAACAATGGTGAAATTGTCACGGTACGGTGAAGTTCAGCGCCACCGTGCCATGCATCCCCTGTTCCCGTCACACACAAACACATCCCGGACTTGTTTCGTGTCACATGTCTTCAACCATTCACACCAGGTCCCAATCATCTCATTAGTATGTGTTTAAATGTTTTCCCCTCTGCTCCCCACATTTGTCGATCATTGTTGTTGCTGTCTGTATGCTACATGTAACTGGTGAGTGCTTCTGGTTGCTGTTTAAATATCAGCCCCTTTGTTTTCATTACGTTTGTTTTGTATGCACGGTGTTTGTTTTCATTAAAAAAACCTACATCGAGTGTATTCGCCTGCGCCTGGTTCCTCCTCTACCACCACGCGTTACAGAAATTCCCCTATAAAGCTCATCTCTCTACAACTGAAAATGTTCCTAAGATGTAAAGGCATTATACTATAAATGGGGCAGCACGGCAGTCCAGTGGTAAACAGCAGGTCAGTGAACTAAAGGTTGCTGGTTGTAAACCCAAAGCGAACCATTGGACACTAGTTGACAGTTCCAGGTCATTTTTATTAATAAGAATGCATTCTTAGCATACGTACCCAATAAAATAATGGTAAAATAAAGATTCCATGTCATTGTAGGCTACTGTCTGCAAGAGTTGTTGCACTGTAACAACAAAAGGTTTTCTCACTTTAGTGAGTTGCACAATACAAAACACATTACCTGTGCTCATAGAACAACCCTTTAAAGAACCATTTTTGGTTTCATTTAGAACCTTATTTAGTGCAATATAAAATACTTTCCCCAGTGGACTCTACATGGAACATAAAAGTGTTCTACTTAGAACCAAAAGTGGTTCTTCTG
The DNA here is from genome assembly GCA_016801175.1 of Esox masquinongy. Lineage (NCBI taxonomy): Eukaryota > Metazoa > Chordata > Actinopteri > Esociformes > Esocidae > Esox > Esox masquinongy. The sequence goes on along the minus strand of JACXGI010014048.1, from coordinate 7,732 downwards.
GGACCCATAAGGGGTTCTAGTATGAGGACAGGTGGATAATCTTTTTGGAACCCTTTTTTTCTAAAGGTGTAAGTGCATCATGTGTACAAGCCAATCTGTTGTAGTTAAACAACCTTTGATATAAAGTAACCATTGGGATAGGTTAGAGCATGGCAATGCACAGACTTGTTCCAGTTGTTTAAGAGCTGGTAATGCTATAACCTTTTGAAATTAAAACAAGTTCTGAGAGTAGTTTTAAGATCCAGAAATCTCGCTGTCCACACAGGGTTGGCCTTTTTGTTTCTGCTTGTTATAGAGAGTCTGATAGAAAGGGCACAGATCTTTAGGACTCTGTCATTATTACAAGACCCCATAATGCCATCATTACATAACAGCCTTAATGAGATAAGACGTGACTTAGGTCAGCATCCCAAATCCATCCTCTATCCGGCGTTACTTTAGGTAAGCAGTTCACGACATAGGGAATAGGGTGCCATTCAGGACAGGTCCATTTTCTTTTTGCTGAAGGGCAGTGGAATTAGACTGTGGGGGAATGGTAGGTAGATCCATCACTCGCTCCTCCACTCTCCTGTCAGATGACCATAGCAAGAGGATTATGGCTAATAAGGTGAAAAGGTCCAAAGTGGAGTGAGTTGCTAAAAATTATTGTCATATCCTCCATGATTACAACCCTGCTACTGAGAAGCTGGTAAAGGTCATTGGTGAAGCAATAGTAGAGATACAGAGAGAGAAACAGGCTGACCGGGAAACAGAGATAGAGACAGACAGACTGGGAAAAAGTGAGAGAGACAGACAGAGAGGGGGTGGGTTAGAGATGAGAGAAGAGATATCAGCCACAAGACCCATATATGCCTTTGAAGGTCAGTTACGTCCCCGTAATGTGAACGGTATCACAATATCATAAGGGAGGTAATTTTACCCACTTCTAGAGTTATTACACTGTAAACAGACATTTGCACACACAATAACTTCATCACCCTTGCTGTATTGCTTCCGTCCAAATCTTGATGACTCATGTAGCCATTACTTGACTAAAATGTCACCAGTCATCAGGTTGCTTTTATTAATGATAATTGATTCTGTATTGTCCTTGCCTCAACAATCGGAGGGCAGAGAAGATTGATCAGATTGTGTTCAGACCCAGAATATTTTACTGTAGCATTAAAACAGATTTAATCACAGCTTGGGCAAAACTGAGGAGAAACACTGACAATAATTATGAATCCTAGGCCATGCAATACACTAGTACAAGGGGTGTATTTGTACATTAAGGATCTTCATGCTACATAAACACAAGATAGGGCTGTTCACAAGGCAACTGAGGTACCCTCAATACATTCTGACTGCTGTACTTATTTAGAATATGAACTCAGCTGAGGACTGTTGATTTTGTCCTTATGATGAACTGTGTCACTTCGCGTGCTGGCTGGCCACTGCAGCGTCACAGAATGCTGGGCTTGGTAAAGGGGACAAACTAAGGGGTTAGTGTTTCTAAAATAAGGTACCATCCGACAAAAGACAAAAAGGATTCGATTAATCAATTTTCATCCATCTGCTACGCTTTTGGAGAAATTATGAATGCTCAGTGTAGATGAAGTCAATTATAAACTCCATCCATCAATATGACACCGACCTCTGCCAGGCGCCACGCGGCTTCTTGAGGTGAGTAATATACCATCTTCCTAAACCTCTGATTAACAGAGTACATTGCACTCCATTCCCTTTATAGCGTACTACTCTTGGTTGAAAGTAGTGCAATAGAAAAGGAATAGTGTATGATTTGTGATGAAAAAAGTACCCATTATATTCCTTTCGGCTGTTGATGTTCCCAGTGGCCAAGATGGAAGCAGAGAAATAAGACGTACGTGAATGTGGTTCAGCGCCGTTTGTTTACTCTCACAGCTGTGTATTTCAACACTACAGTATTGGTTAGGCACATGATAAGTGATGACCTTATTCTCAGCACGCTATCAACTCCAATAAAATGTCTTTCAAGTAAAGTCTCCTTCAGTTTGAATCTAAATTGGACTTCTGATCTGAGGGTATTAAAATACACGTTTTAACCTGCTCCTCTAAATAAAATGAACATCTGGGAAAAATATATTAAGAAGAAAATAAAAAAAACTCAACAGCTCTACACTGGCTTTACAACTATAATGGTCTGAGAACTGAGAAGAAAGCCTATTCTAAATGAATGCATGTCTTTAAAATGCCTTTGTTAGTGTTTTAATACAGGTTGCAAAGGTGCATTTATATGTAAAACAGCTGCCTCCTACCTGGAACTCGCTGTCAGACAAGTATCCCAATCACTAAAAGTTGCTGTGATTACTGGAGGCAAGGGCACAGGCAGCTGTGCTGTCTTAGGCAGAATTACAACAGGGCTATCAATAACAGTTAGAGCACAGCTTACTGCTCCAAGGCAGAGAGAGGAGAAGCCAGATCAGTAGACTAGAGGAGTCACTTTGAGAAAAGTTGCAGCTTGGATACTCTCACCCCCTTACACACTGCAGAGAATGCCTTACATGAACAAAACCAGGCTCATACATACACACTAGATACATGCTATAGATACACACACTACAGAAACACACTCTTTGCTATACATGCTAGATACGTGCTATAGACATACACGCGACAGAAATACACATATTATACACGCTAGCAGGGGCGTTTCTAGGCATAGGCAGACTAGACAGTCGCCTAGGGCGCCAACTGCGGGGGGGGCGCCGATTGGGCGCCCCCACCCCCATCAAAACATATGGAACAATCAATCTATATGCAGTTGGAATTATAAAAATAAAACGAATAACACATTAAGTCAAGACGTATTTATTTGTTATAAGTGAGATGATATTGATGACTCGAGAGACGGTGAGGGAGGGCAGCGCCAGGTGTGGACCGTGGATGAGTCCAATGAGTGCGCCAGGTGACAGTTCAGCTTTTTCTGACTGCGGTTCTGTAGGCTACTATGAAAAGATCAAAGTTATTGGAGGCACAGCAGCGGTGTCATGAGGCCAGGGCATTGGGGGCTAAAGCCCCAAATGTTTTATGAATGGCCCCAGATCTCATATTCTTTTTTGGTTTTACAAAAAAAAAATAATAAAAAAAATGCCCCAGATCCATTCATATGTCATTCCGATCGTGCGTTAAAGCCCTCGAAAACAATGATATCGCTGATCAAAAACGCAAGTATGTTTTGGGTCCTCTGTGTGTCATAGATAAGAGCAGCTATACGTCACTTTCCTCTCGTCCGAACGACCACGCCCCCTTTTGGGGGAATGCGAGGGCTGTAAACGTGTGTAAGGCAACGGTGCAAAATTGTCAATATTACTGGTACCATGCCTAAAAGCTGCTGCGTTGTGTTTTGCACGTCGAACAAGATAAAAAAAAAACTAGTATACGCTTTTCTTTACTTCCCAAAAAAGCGAAGGACAGCAAAAGGAGAGATCTGTGGCTTCAGGCCATCTGCAGAGAGGGTGCAAATGGTCAACTATGGGACCCGTCCTGTCAACACGTTTATGTCTGTGGCAAACACTTCATCACATGCTAGTTAATGATGCTAAAGTCACCAGTTATAATGTTAAAAGTCAAAGAAGTGAATGTTGATGCTGCAGTGAAAAGGCAGTACATAGAACATTCTGAAAATTCACTTTCTTGAAGTGATTTTGTCATGATTATCGTCATAATAATTCCAATTCAAAGTGTGTCTAAATGCTGCTTTAATGCCATGATAAGAAAATTATAGAGAATTGAATCTTAAAAAATGTAATTAAGCAACAGATGTAATCGTTCATTGCAAACTATTGTAGCAATACACATCATTCATTTGTAGCCTACCTTATAGTTGCAGGGTGCTTGCTAGTTAGCTTGCTAAACATGTTAGCGATTTAATTAGTTTACAGTAACGTCACATTGGACAGACTACCAAAACAGCAAAATAAAGTGACAGATCTCATAAATACATAACCTGGAGATTCAATAAGGTAGTTGTATATAGCCTATCAGGATGAAACCTCCGGCAACTGGATTGGGTTGTTCGCCCACTTTGATGGAGGCAGACTGAATGGACACTCAACCCCTATTTCTTGTGTTTTCTCTATATAACTTGATCGGCAACAACATAAAATAATTGTTTGCCTGACTGGCCATAGTGTTTGTGCTCCTAATTGCTAAAAAGCAATATAGTTTTCTTATTTTGTAAGATTCATTGGCAAAGACGTCGGATTTTGTATTCACCGTCAGTCAAATTAATTTGGCTGTTTTCCCCCAAAAAGGGGTGGGAGCATGACGCGAAGGTAAAGTACCTAGATGGGTTGCTTTCATCTATTCAAGCCGCAGATCTACACTGCTACTTGGCACGGGGGAGAGAGAGCGCTCGGGTTACATGGCCTGCCATTGTTGGCATGTGGTGGTAGCTAATTCACTAAGGCAAGATTTGAATTGAAGGGCGGCTATGGATATAAGAAGCTTCTTCAAAAAGAAAAAGGATCATGAAGGCAAGGAGGCGCAGGCGAGGCTAGATGAGGTGGAGGACGAGTTATCTCCTGTATGTAGCAAATGAGTTAAGACGTGAGAGTGCCACTGCCTCATCTAAAGTTCCTAGCTCAGGTTGGTGAAGAGGGCGCTTTACAGCTAGCTAGTCTAGCTCAGTGGTTCTCAAACGTTTTTTCCACAAAGCACACCGTTTATTAAAACAATTATTTCCAAGGCACCCCTTAAAATATGGTTATAGCTATGTAAATCATCATAAATAAAACAATTTCCAAGGCATTGGCCAGTTCCCAAGGCACAGTGTGCAACCGCACACAGTTTGAGAATCACTGGCACTGCACTGATCTAGCAAGCATGCACTCACTGATATTGTGGAACATGGGCTAAGCATAGAAAGAAAGTGGGATGATTTTGCAGAATCCAATTGGTAGGTCTTCAAGCCATAATTCGTTTTCCCTGAAGCATATATATGTCTCCTAGGCATCTCTGCAAATTATTTGGCGATTGAAAAACGTAGTCCACTCAGATGGACAGCTAGCTAGGTAGCTACCAGGCTACTATACTACTCTAATAACAAGCAGAAATGTCGCGATCGCAACAGGTCATTACATACTGTCATTGCCAGCAGCGAGGTGGGCTGCTTAAAATCACTTATTACTATTATTACTATTGTTATGTTATTATATTACAATTCTATATAATTATATATAATTGTTGTTTTGGGTCCTCATTCTCAAACGGAGGCACTGCTCTACATTTGCTAGCTTTTAGAAAACTCGTGCGGTCTGTTTACCCCAGTACTGCTGGCGGTAGTGAGACTGCCTATGCCAACTCACTACGTTGAATGTGGCGAGGTAGCTAGCTAGTAGCAAGTCAATTTGTTCCTAATTATCAAGATGAAACCAGCAAAGAAACATATAGTAGACATTAGGGCGTTTTTTCCACACAATGTGAGGGCTTATAGCGAGGCTAGATATTTATGATTTAATGAAAATAGTTCAAGAACAATATCAGAAATACAGCTGGTTTGATTGTCTGAATGACAATGTATAATTCTAGCTAGCTAGCTCGCTAACGTTATCACTGGCTAGAGATTTTTTGCCGGACCGCGTAAGCGGAGCCGGCCTAGAAGAGCGAATGTCACCGACTGACCGACCGACCGACCAACCCACTGCTTGTTAGATAGCGTAGTGGTTAGAGAAGCAAACCTGTAAACTATAGGTCCTGAGTTCGTATCTCCTCGCAGATGAAGCGAAGTACGCATTATGTTTTATTCCGTATAGATGAAAACTTTGCTGGCAAAAACCATCAGTATCTACATTATCGTAAGCCTGAAATAAATCAGTTTACAGTTATATTGCGACTGTTTCTGGTGGATTTGCAAATTATGTCTTAGGATTTCGTCAGGATAGTCAAACACTTCGCTGGCTACACGATTCTCTCGTCTTATCACTTGACGTAAAAGTCCATTATCGTCACCTATATTGATACAGTAGTTATTGTATTAATGTCATTCACAAATGGCTAATAATCTGTTAAAACGGCCAGTGGCAAAAGCCATACAGTTAATATATGCTATTTGTGGTGGTGGTAAAATTATTAAGAAACGTTACAAATTTTAACACAATGCGAAATGGCGTCTAGCGACATATTACTGGCTAATAAGCTTTTAAAACGGCCAGTGACAAAAGTCATGCAGTTCATAGATACTATTTGTGGTGGAGGTAAACTTAATAAGAAACGTTACTCAGTTTAACACGATGGTTAATGGTGTCTAACAAAATATTCAAACTTGACGTGATGTTAATGCATGACAATATTATATAATGTGAATATGCTATACTGACACCCGGCAGTATAGCACGTCGGACACCCGGCTCTATGGCGTAGTGGTTAAAGACACAGCCTTTCACGTGGGTGACCTGGGTTCGAATGTCGAGAGGGTCGCAACAATCAACACTTTTTATTGCAGGCCGGCTTGCCTGGTTTCTTCTCTTCAGATCTGTTTTTCTTTGCTTTTTCGTCCAAAGTCTTAGTTCATCTTTTTCATTAATACTAATTAAAAAGTAAAACTAATACATTTAGCTGTTCAAAATCTATTTTTCCCCTACTTTTGGTTTGGACTTTAAGCCCTGGCTGAATGTAATCCTAGCAACGCCTCTGGGTCACAGTATAGAAAGAGGATAGATGAGAAAGAAAGGAGACATAAGTATAGTGCTATGGTTTTTCTGGACTATTTTAAAAACATTTGTCTGTTTCTGGTTTTAGTTATTTGAAATGTAGCGCGTTAAGCTAGCTAAGCTAGAACTACATAGAGTAGCAGTACATACAGTATCTCACAAAAGTGAGTACACCCCTCACATATTTGCAAATATTTGATTATATCTTTTGATGTGACAACACTGAAGAAATGACACTTTGCTACAATGTAAAGTAGTGAGTGTACAGCTTGTATAACAGTGTAAATTTGCTGTCCCCTCAAAATAACTCAACACACAGCCATTAATGTCTAAACCGCTGGCAACAAAAGTGAGTACACCCCTAAGTGAAAATGTCCAAATTGGTCCCAAGTAGCCTTTTTGCCTCCCCGGTGTCATGTGACTCGTTAGTGTTACAAGGTCTCAGGTGTGAATGGGGAGCAGGTGTGTTAAATTTGGTGTTATCGCTCTCAAACTCCCTCATACTGGTCACTAGAAGTTCAACATGGAACCTCATGGCAAAGAACTCCCTGAGGATCTGAAAAAAAGGTTTGATGCTCTACATAAAGATGGCCTAGGCTATAAGAAGATTAGCAAGACCTTGAAACTGAGCTGCAGCACGGTGGCCGAGACCACACAGCGGTTTAACAGAACAGGTTCCACTCAGAACAGGCCTCGCCATGGTCGACCAAAGAAGTTGAGTGCACGTGCTCAGCGTCATATCCAGAGGTTGTCTTTGGGAAATAGACGTATGAGTGCTGCCAGCATTGCTGCAGAGGTTGAAGGGGTGGGGGGTCAGCCTGTCAGTGCTCAGACCAAATGCCGCACACTGCATCAAATTGGTCTGCATGGCTGTCGTCCTAGAAGGAAGCCTCTTCTAAAGATGATGCACAAGAAAGCCCACAAACAGTTTGCTGAAGACAAGCAGATTAAGGACATGGATTACTGGAACCATGTCCTGTGGTCTGATGAGACCAAGATAAACTTATTTGGTTCAGATGGTGTCAAGCATGTGTGGCGGCAACCAGGTGAGGAGTACAAAG